>VZRZ01005792.1:1806851-1827929 GCA_013398175.1 Climacteris rufus
GCCCCCGGGCCGGCCACGCCGGCTCTGTGCGGGGCTGCAGTGCGGGGTCTGCGGCCCCGACGGGCCCGGCTGGGAGTCGCGGGGCGCCCGGAGGGAGCATCGCTGCTCCCGCAACCCCCTGCCCTAGCCGAGCCTTCTCTGGGGGCCAGGGTCAAGGGCCTGGTGCTGCTGCTGCAGCACTCTGGCCCCACCCCGACCCCACCCCTTCGAAGTCTCCGAGAGCGCGGTACTGGGTTCTTAGCACCCTGTGGATGTTAAATTGAGTGTTAAACCTCACCTCGTTTCCCCACAGCGGCGCCGGCTGGTCCCACTAAATGTTAAGACAAACTGGCGGGAGCTGGGCCACGGCATAGCCACTGTGGAACAGACACAGCACGGAGGTGTAGGCCGTGTCTGACACAGAGGGGTTCTAATTTCCGGGGCCTCCACGCCTACCTTATGGAGTAGCAGGATTTCTCTGCCCTCCATCACAGCTTTTATTAATACACAGTGTGTATATTTTAGCCTTCTCGGTTTACTAGCTACCAGCATCTCCTTGAACAGCAGCCAAAGCATTGCAACCCTTCAAGTGAATGTTGTATGTCCTTATAACTCTTCAAATGGATGTTTTATCTCCTTTGAACTCTACGCTTTCACTCTTTTCTCCCTGTTGGTGCAGAATAGTGGGATATGTGAAAAAGGAGGAGAAAGTAAAAAATGAAGTTTAGCCACTATCCAAAATAATGGTGTTCTTCACCCCAGTTTCAGCCTGCCTTTTTGAATTCACAGCTACCATGTTTGATTACAAGAAATTATCTCTGGATCATCTACTTGATAAGTGCAAACATGGAAAAGGAATTGTATTTCACAAGAAATAATAAAGGATTTTGTATTTGTAATAGTTTTATTTATGTATATATATATATATTCATTTTCTTCCTGTTTTAAAGATTATTCATACCCAAAAAATGGCACACTGCCATCTGAGCTTTAGCTTTTGCGAAATGCATCTATATACAAAAAGTAACACTATTGGTGAAAAAAGATTAATCGTATCTATATCTTTAACTAAGGCTATAGAAAACTCACACGAAGTCAAGATGATGTACCACTAAGCCAGGCCCAAAGAACTGCCACAGCAGCACAGCTCATTTGAGGAACCGAAATTGCTGCATTTCTTCCAGCTGTAGAAAAAGGAACTATTTTTGTTGATAATAAGTTTATCAGCAGTGCGTCAATGAACTGTCTTTATAGTAAGAGTGTAACCTCAGAAGGAAGCAAACAAGACGACTTAGAGCATTTTGGTTTTTGGAAGGCAGCTTTCTAAAACTAATGGTGAGCAACAGTTGCCCAAGGATGTCTGGTCTCCCTCCCTTTGTTCTCTGAGTATGAGAGACTGTTGAGGAATGTCATACTATAAAGGGGTGTCAGAGTAAGATTAGTCAGCTCCCCTCCTTTCCTCATGATGCACCAGAGGATCTCACATGATGGTTGTTTATACCTCTCAATATCTGGCCTCTTCAGCCTTGGTGATGCTGGAGTTTTGTGGCAAAAGTCACCTGCCATGAAATACATGTCATCCTAGTCTCTCACATTTCCTTGCTTGCTGAACCACAAAAATTGACCCTTCTAAAATGCTAAGAATCTTGAAGTTGCTTCTTTAGTTCACGCACATCCCCTTTTGCCCTTAAATTCATGTTCTTGCTGTGCCTCCAGCCCCATTTTGTTTCATGTGCCCTGAATCTTATACTTGTGACTAGATACACAACTGTGTTCACCTCATTTCAGCCCCTGGAGTTCAAAGCTTGGTTTCCATAAGTGGAAAGCTAGTATAGGCCCCCAAAGATTACAACAACCTACTTAGGTTGAAGGTGTGTTTCAAGGTCTTGTTGAATAAGGTCAGGCATCAGTCACTGCACAGATCCTGCTGGGTCTAAATGAAGCCCATGAAATGCAATTCAGCTCAGTCCTGCCCTTTCGGGGTCCTGAATGCAAAATCTGATTTTTCACTTCTTTCTGTGAAGGAGACAGATTTCTGCTTTTGCTAAGGAGCCCTACCCTGTGTGATTGCCCTGTGTGTGAGTGCTGCTCACTGAGTTGAAGAGCAGAGACTGAGGTCTCTCTGCCTGCTTGGCTGAACTGGCTGAAAATCACAGGCCAAAGATTTTGCTGAAAAATGTAATTCTGTCAAAGCCAATATAGAATTTGAAGACAGATGTCAGAGTCACAGGATTATTGGGGTTTTCTTGTTCAGGGGCACGCTGCTGCATTTACAGAGGGACAAGGGAACTGAAGTCAGGCCCAAGGCAAGGGTGTGACAACCCATCCTTAAGGGGAAGAAAGTACCTAAGATTTAGTAGTGAGGGTTAGAGGACCTGCCTGCTAAAACAAGGAGTGACCAACTGTCCCCTTGAGAAGATGAGAAGTTGGACTGGGACAACAACTCACTCGAGGCAGATCTTTTCAATGGATTAGTGAGCAGACAGTGGTTCTCCTATCAAGTCTGTCAAATTGCATCAAAACATCTCCAATACAGCCTGGGAGCTGGTTTAATTTCATTCTGATTTTTTCATTTTGTTCCAAGTTGTGTTGTTTGTTTGGATTATCTGGGGTTTTTTTCATACTTTCCAATTTTTTCCACTCAATCTAGACAATAGGGGTTGAAGAGTAGTCTAGTCTAGATAGAGTAGTCTGTCTGTTGTGTTCAAAGATGCCTCATCACCTTCCGTCTCTTGTTCCCTGCCCTTAATGACTCAGTGAAAACTGGATCAACAAAGCAAATGTTTATTGACCTTTTTTTACATGACAGGCATTGAAAATAGCCTGCATTTTCTAAGCAACATTTTTAGGATGTATTGGACACACTGAAACATATGTATTTTGATGCCAATGCTGTGCTTAGACATTCACAAGAAAGTCTCCACCATTTTAAGCATTTCCATTCTCTGGGGGTGGAAAAAGGAGCTTTGAGGTTTTTTTTTCCTGAGTTGAGGTAGAAAGGCACTAAAAGAATGAGCTATTTTTATATTTTCCGTATTTTTCCACCAGCATTGTCTTTAGCATATCTGGCATAAGGAGTATAGACTAATTCTCATAAATTTATGCTAGCATGAAACTTTTGTCTTTACCTGGCACATAGTATCAAACCTAATTTGAGTAAATTCTTCAAGGAAATGTTGTTCTTTATTCTCTTTGCTGTAAACATGCCAGTTGGCCTTTTTTTCCCCCCGTTAAATAATTTTGCATAACATCTGAAGGTATGATTTAATCAACCTGGTGGTTGGGTAGCTCCTGCCAGACAGACAGGTAGTAACAACATGCATTAAAATGGCAAATGTATTAAAAGCAGAGCAAAATGCACATTCTTCTCTGGTAATCCTTCAGACAGAACTGAAGTAACCAAATGAGTAATTTAAAAAATAATTTTTTTCAGTAACATCCTGATAGTTGCCTTGAAATCCACTAATTTCTGTTTGTGAGAGCATCCAAACTACAGTACAAATGCTGCATTTCTCCCATTTTACAGTGCCTGCTGCTTGGGACTCACATTGGCACCTGAGAAACGTTTTTAGCCTACAGTTTTCTTTCATAGATTTCCTTCATCGTGTGCATTCTTCTTCATTATTATTATTCCTCTCATTAATCTAATAACCACTTCAGCATGTACCTACCTGTAAACAACAGGATGCTTTTAAACAATTCCCTGGAGTTCTGGGTTTTATAAGTGGGAAATTATTTATGCAGCTGGAAGAAATTTGTCTATTTTCTAAATGAAGTGCTTTAGAAAGGCAGAATTCACTGAGAAAAACGCCCTGGAAAAAAAGTGTTTTACTGGAGCAGCAGCAGAGTCGTGGAAGGACAGTCCACCATCCACTGCCTTTCCTTCCCAGAATTTGATTTCCCCTTCTAAATTCACTGCCCCTGCCAGTGTCAGCACCTCTTGCTTGTTCTGCTGGCATGGATAACCACTCAACACCTCCCTCTTCAGTGGCAACATCAGGGACTAATGGTGCTGAATGGTGTTTTCCCTTATGGACTTTGTTCTGAGATATCTGGGGGGGTTGTTTTTGTCATCCCACTGCTTTGATCATTCTGACTTTCGGCTGAAGTTGCAACTGATATCCTGAAAGTCCGAATAAAAATGTCATGAAAGCACAGATGGCTGCAGATGGCGATTTCTCAAACTGCTGCTAATCTTCACTAAAGACCTCTGCTAATGCTCCTGGCTGAGGCCATGTGCTAAAACACTCACTTAAGGATACTGGTGAACCAGATTTAAGACTTTCTAGCTTTATTTCTTAAAGACATCTTTGCAAAGAGTATTCACTCCAATCTCTTAGACCCCTGGTGACCAGGACTTTCTATTCATCCTAGAGGATATAGTTAGTGAATGACCTAAATCTGCAGCCTGTAGTTTTCATTTCATTCCCCATGAATGTGTGGAACCCATTCCATGCCTCTTCACTGATAACTTTTGGTGGGTTTAGTTGTCACACGCTTCTACTCTCAACCAACCTAATTTCATTCTCATCATTGACCACTCAGCTTACACTCCCAGAGTTGTTGCCTGTGGCTTGCTTGAAATGCAGCACTCAGTGGACACCACGCTCCATCTGGGGCCTCACCTTAAATAAGATCAGCCTGGGTTTGCTCAGGTGTGATGAACATACTCCTTGATTGATCATCCTGACCGTTGATGAGGATATTCAAACATCCTTACATCTTGTGTGTAAAGCAGGGCTTACTTTTGGTGGGGTCTTTTTAGATCTGTGAGTACCAGGGAATATTTCAGGTGAAACAGGGTTTCCTAGGAATATATTATATCAGTGTCAAAAGCTTCAGTGAATCTGCCCCGTTCACAGGCCTGTTTGGTTGACATTATTTGTCCTTGAAAAGCCTGTGTCAGTTACACCCCTCCCTGTTTTCTTCTAGGTATTTAGAAGTACTTTATTGTTATTTTGTGAGGAATTTAAGTTTATGTAATGGATCAGTAATTCTCAAGTTCCTTCTTTTTCTCCTTTTTTAGTTTCACTTCATAGTACAAGAACTGAAATTATTAAACACAGGATGTGTTCTAACTTCATTTTTACATATGAGCCAAACACCTCAGAGGGAGCTTTGCATTTGTGGTTACAGACTTTGGGATGCCTGGCACAAACTTATGCATCTGTTACTTTGAACTCCTTCAGACCTCACAGACGCAACTTTTTGACAAACATTTATTCTAAAAGAGAGACAGAAATGACTAGTAAAGTGTGAGGGTTACTGATCTGATACTTTAACATCACAGAAAAATGAATAAATCTACTACTTCTGAAATGCTCAGAACTAAAGTGGATATTTTATTTAAACAATCTCTAAATAACTAAAGGAAAATCAAAATAGGAGAAAAGAGCTTTGCTCCTAACACTTAAAAAGGAGAAAATAGATGGCAAAATTATTTGTTTGGAAGATGGAAGGAATTTAGCCCACCCAACAACTTGGCACTTAGATGGAGTCATTTCTTTTACAATGTTCTTCTAAGCATAGTATTGCTTTCCAAATATAGCAAATCAATATGTAAAGTTTCTGCTTTGGTCGTTTTTCTTCTTTAAGTCTATCAAGGTATGTGTTCAAATAAAAATTTAGACAGATCTTTTTTTATCCCAACTCCCCTCCTTAACCAAGGAAAGAGACAGAATTTTCCCAGTGGAGTTCTTATTGCATGCACAAGTGAAAGGAAGAGGCAAGAAGATGTGTGGATGTGGTGGGTGAGTAAAAATGCATTCATGTGGCCATCCTGAATAAGTAAGATGATGGACTCATGTCCATGGTCCCAATCTTCTTTGGAGATGACCTAGAGAATACTGAGACAAATACTGTTGACCTAGCAGAAAAGAAAAAATTAGTTTTCCCAAGTGTTTTTGGATGTAGTGCTGAAAGCTAGAGTATTTCTGTGGCCAAGCTAGTGAGGTATATGTTTACTTTTAAGGACACAGTTTGTCCCATTTATTTCACTTCCAGCACATGCTGAAAGCACATCGTTTCAGTGGGGAACCTTGCAAATTGACAGATTTCAGAAGATAAATATTTGCTGTATAGAGAAGGCATGAAAGGAAGGAAGGAAGATGTCTATGAGAAACAGAGAAGAGAATGAAGGATGTGCCTGTTTACTTTTCTAAGATGATACATTTTTCTGACAGTAATAAATAAGTTGGTTACTCCACAAAGACCAATATTAAGTAAAATGGATGCTTTTAGCAATTGAGTCAAGTATAACAAGATTAAAGTAATTCTTACTATAAATCCTGTGATTTAAATTCAATTATCTCAGGGATAAATTGCTCCACAAAATTTTTCATAGAACCTATTGACTTAATGTTGGAGTTGAAATTCTGGCATTACTCTAATATTCTTCCCACAGTACTTTCAAGGGATCCCATCAGATGGTTTGCATAGCTATTTT
Organism: Climacteris rufus; assembly: GCA_013398175.1. Classification (NCBI taxonomy): domain Eukaryota; kingdom Metazoa; phylum Chordata; class Aves; order Passeriformes; family Climacteridae; genus Climacteris; species Climacteris rufus. Next base: position 1,813,276 of record VZRZ01005792.1, read on the forward strand.
TAGTTTTTAATAAAGAGAGGGTGGCACGACTTAGCAGAAAAGAAAATAAATTTTTGCTACTTGAGCCTTATTTAACTTACATGTCTAATTTAAAGAAATAGTCTTAATCCATGAAACAGCCATAGGGTATGGGAGAACTCCAAGTTAACATTAGTTAGATAAAAACAAGCCTAGTTTAGATAAATGAAAAAGTAAATAAAAGGGGCAATTCTGTGTGTTTGTAAAGCTGAAATGTACAGGGGTGAAGGCTGGTATTAATATGTCCTGAAGATGACCATCATCTTATCATTTACCACAGAAGCTGAGTGTGAATAATGTTTGTCCTTGTTTTTAGGGAAAAATATTTTATTGTCTTACTGAAGGTTTGCACAGTTAAAATTTTTATATTATTAGTACTACAATGAGGTGTAATGAACAAGTATGTATTGCTACTAGGGCTTGCAGCTTTAAATAGTTAATATAATTTACCAGACTGCATTACTGCTGCCAAATAAAAGCATATCCAGGCATGTATACTTCTCCCCCCTCCTTGATATTTTAGGACTAACCTTATTTCCTAGAATTTCGTTGGTCCTCAAATCTTAATTCACAGGGTGGTGAAGTAAGGCTTGTGAGATTTTTCCTACAGTAACAGAAATCACTCATCACTGGATGGAAGAGCTGTGACTGCAGGTGGGTTCTGCCAGCTCTGTCCCCAGAGGATGTAGGGCAGTGTTTGTGCTCATTGTCTGCTGGGAGTGTGGTATGGCTGGGATGTTGTGCAGCGTGGGAGACAAGTCTGCTTGCTTGTATCACTGTGAACAGATTTGCCAGGCTGTGAAATACCTGAGGAGCTAATTCTTCCCTTGCAAGCAATGGCGCAGCAAGGCAATGGTGACTGGCAAACACATTTTTGACCGGGTGAATAGCAGAAGGGTAAATTAAGGACAAAGTTTGGAGATGCTTTATGCTTTATGTTTTTCTGTGCTACTACAGTGTAGGAATACTGATATGATTTGCAAGCAACTTTTTTTCCCATGTGAGGTTTGTGAAACTTGGGGGGGATTTCAAGTTTGTGGCCTGTGGTTCAAATGGAAAAGTACCAACCTGATGAACCTAAAAGAGATTGAGCAGCTCCTGGTCAGCCAGATTTATTAGACAACCGTTTCTAAGATGAAAGCATCTGAATTCCATGGAAACAAGCAGAGAAGAAGTTAGAGACAGGCAGCCTTTAAGTGATAATATTTGCAGATGTCATGAAGACCAAGGGGATGATAAATCATGAAAAGGGGAAATAATTGAAATAAATTATTTGGATGGGCTGGTGAGAGGAACTTAAGCAAATATATTTTTAAACAGACAAATGCAAAGCTTTGCACAGAAATACAAATTTTGTAGGAAATATTTATCTTTATAAGGGATTCCTTAGGGCATACCTTAGTTTTGAAAAGGTTGTAGGGGTCATGGCCATTAATCAGCTGTGTAAGTGCTACAGCCAGAATGAAATGGTAAATTGGATTAACAAGTAGAATTTCTGATGCTTGTGAAAGATATTGCCTCTGTGCTTGGCACCGAGGTACACACAGCTGCAGTATGGCATCTAGTTCTGGGGTCCACAGTCCAAGACAAGATGCTTACTGCTCAGGAACAGTGCAGGGAAGAGCCTGCAAGGCACCTGTAAGACCACAAAACATTCTTTATAGTTAAAGACTCAAGAAGTTTGTTCTAATTAACATGAGAAGTTGAGAGATGATTAAAGTCAAAGCTTGGAGGTCACAACAGGAAAGAGGTCAAGGGATTTCTTCACTCTATGTATGAGCTATCAGAAACTCTAACTACTGTAAGTTTAAAAGTAGGACTAGAAAAAAGATTTTAAAGCAAGAATAAAGTAATCACTGGAATAATACACGAAAGTTTGAGTCCAAATGTGAGTCCAGAAGTTTTAAAAGTAGTTCTCATTCAAACTCAGGTGTATCTTATGACGTGCCCTATAGAGAACTAAATAATCAACCACCACTTTTCTATGCTTGTATTGGGTTTGCATGGCCAGATTTTTCTAGTGAGGGGGTACAGGACTGGCTTCTGTGAGAAGCTGCCAGAAGCTTCTGCCATGTCCGGCAGAGCCAATGCCAGCTGTCTCCAAGATGGACCCACTGCTGGCCAAGGCTGGGCCAGTCAGAAATGGTGGTAATGCCTCTTTGATAACATATTTAAGAAAAGAAAGAAAGTTATTGTGCAGATGTAATTGTGGACAGAGAAGAGCAGAATGAGAATATGTGAGAGGAACAACTCTGCAGACACCAAAGTCAGTGGAGAATGAGAAGGAGGAAGTGCTCCAGGCACCAGAGCTGAGATTCCCCTGACGCTCAGGGTGAAGACCATGGTGAGCCAGGCTGTGCCCCTGCAGCCCATGGAGGTCCATGGGGATGCAGAGATCCACCTGCAGTCCATGGAGGAGATCCACCCCAGAGCAGGTGGATGCCTGCAAGGAGGCTGTGAACCCATAGGAAATCCATGTTGGAGTAGGCTCCTGGCAGGGAGGAGCCAGGGAGGCTCCTGGAGAGAGGAACCCACACTGGAGCAGGTTTCCTGGTAGGACTTGTGATCCCAGAGGGAACCCACAATGAAGCAGGCTGTGTCTGGAGGACGGCACCCCATGGAAGAGTGACACGTTTCAGCAGTCTGTAGTGAACTGTTGCCCATGAGACGGACTCATGCTGGAGAAATTCATGGAGACCTGTCTCTTGTGGGAGGGACCCCATGCTGGGCAGGGGAAGGACTCCTCTCCCTGAGCAGCAGCAGGAACAACATGTGATGAACTGACCAGAACCCCCATTCTCTGTCTCCCTGTGCCACTGGGGGAGGAGGTAGAGCTGGGAAGGAGGGAGGGATGGAGGGAAGGTGATTTTAAGATTTATTTTATTTCCCATTATCTTTCTTTGATTTTGTTAGTAATATTCAATTAATATCCCAAATTTATGTCTGTTTTGCCTATCATGGTATTTGGTAAGTGGTCTTTCCCTGTCCTTATCTCAACCCATGAACACTTTATTATATTTTCTCTCCCTTGCCCAGTTGCAGAGAGCAGTGATTGAGTGGTTTTGGTGGGTTTTGGCATCTAGCCAGGGGCAACCCACTATAGCATGTAAATTCTCCTATGGCATATACGGTGTATAGTCTTTTCTGACCAGATAATCATCAGGGAATCTTTTGAGTTTATAATCATGGAAAGATTATATATCTTCTGAAGGTTAGGGGAAAAATTTATTTTATTAGAATAAATAAGAACATACAAATATCTTCATCCTGTCGCAAAAGAATTTTTTTTTGTCATTAAAGAAGGTCTGGGTCACTATAAAAACCAGACTACTAAGAATTCTACAGCTGATGCATGTTTTCTGCATTTTCCATCTTATGCTCCCAATGATATCCTAATAGCAAAGATTGAAGCTCTCTTTTTATTAGATATGACAGCTTCCACTGAAGAGGGTGTTTGCAATTCCCAGTGAAGAGCAGATTTTTAAGATGAAATGTCTTCAGTTCTCTAACCAGAGTTGTTTTTTGGTAGACCACTCAGACAGTGGTTCTGTGATCACTAAATGCCAGCACTGTGCCATTGTACATCATTTAGTAGTACAAATTTGATAAAAATAAGACAAGAGCATGTGATTCCATTTTGCTTAGTTTAGCCAGAGCACACAGCACAGTGTTTACATTCACTTTATAGTATTATGTTGATTTTATGCTGGCTTCTGCAAGGCAGCGTGAAGTTGGAGTTGCCTAGACAGAGAGTACTTGTTCCACATTAAATCTACATTAATCTGCTAGGACAAAATTTTCTCTTCAATTTTTTGTTAATAAATTGGTGGAATGACTCTGCACCCATATATTGCATTCTTATGATTACAGTGGCTTTGAGATTTGACACCAAGTTCCCCCAAAAATGGACTCACTGTGTTGTCAAACCACAGCTTGAGAGCCAAGCTGAACTGAGAGTATAAACAGAGACACTATAGAGTAATCTCATCATGCCTACTCTCCAACCACAAATGCCAAGCCCTGGGATACCTTTGAAATTGCCAGTGATTTCTGAAAAGAAAAAAACAGGGAAAGGAAAGTCTTCAGCCATAACAGGAACACTTTCAGGAAAAGATCTGGAGGTGAGGATGGTTTACTTTGAAGGTGTTCTTTCCAAGGCAAGCTGTATGACTTTATATTTGGAGGACGTTAAATTCCCTCATGTTTGACCTACATGTAGTTCCGTGGTTTGGGAGGGTGCTGTGTGAACTGGGAACATCAATTAATTTTAAGGACAGTAGTAGTCTTAGTAAATTAATGATCTAAAAGAATGAATAACTTCTTTGTCAAGTGGTTGAACAATTTTAGAAAACATAAAGGTGAGTTGGTTGGAGGTTGGGCCATAATCATATTATTATTCAAAGCCAAAAGAAGCCATGATGACAAAGATGCACTTTGAAATTAGCTTGGGAGGGAGTGTTTCATAAAACTCAGGCAATACAATCATCAGTGTGGTCAGTGTAGGAATGGATTTTGGTGGACTGAATTTTAAGGAAGAATGCTTTGGCCAGTCTGGGATTACAATGTCAGAATTTACAATGTAGGGAACATAAGAAACAAGGACTTCAAAAAGACTGGACAGTTAGAGAGCACAGTTTTTGTGGTGTAATTCTGGAATGAGACCACTTTTCTTCATGGAGGCAGATGAACCTACCTCTGTGATAGCCAGATCAGGTTCTGTATCATTGTTCTACATTTGAATATTCATGTTAAAAATGTGTTTCAGGGCATGGAATAGTCCAGACAGGGCAGTGTCACCCCTGATCTTCTGAATTTCACACATCTTTTATTATGTGAATCCACAAGTGTTGACATCTTTATGAAGAGTCATTAACCTCCATGTAGCTAGAACAGTAGCATGCCAACTCCTCAGAGCACAAAATTCAGTGCTACAAGCAGTCTTTGAAGACCCCTGAAAGCACCATTTAATATAAATACACAGCAAGTCCGATGGTATTTTTCTTCTTTTATTAGAAGATTCAAGAGCTCCCATTCTCTTGTTTCAGAATGCAGACTCTCATACAGTCATACAGTACATAGGATATATCTTGCCTATTTTTTTTTTTGGCTTATTTTCACCCCACATTGAGAAAATACATAGCTAAAAATACTTCAGGATGCTTTCCAGGGAATACCACCCATGTGTCCTTCAAAAGACTCTTCTTCAATGTTCCTTAACCCACATGGTATTCAACATTTCCTGTGACAGACTGTGCCTCCATAAATAAGCTGCATAAATTCCTAGGATGAGCTGTGAACTGTATACGGTGCAATAATTGCCTTAAAAGAATGTTGAGGCTACAAAAGTAAGCAGTCATAGAGGTAGGCAATGCCAAAATTAAGGTGGTCTGTACAAACTCAATATGGTCCTGTTGTGCAAATACCTATTCTGAGCCAGTCTCTCATCACATGTTTTTTTCCTCCTGATTCATTCCAGCTACAGGTACATGCTATTCCCTGGAAGGGAAGCCACTTGATATTTCCTGGTATTCATAATTTGTAGTAACTCTTCTTAGTGGCTTAGTGACACATTACCTTATACTTGCTGTCCAAAAATAGAGAAGTCAGTCAGCATGAACATGGCTTACTTGACAAACCGAATCAACTCTGATCCTCTCCGCATACCTTCCCTCTCTGGTGTGGCAAAGCTGTGTTCAGATCATCTACACTTCATGAATTTCCCTGCTGTGTTTTTCAACACCTCCCTTCAAACAAGAAGGCCCTGGTATCCCTAGCAGTGGAAAGCATTATGCATCCCAAGCCTAGGGATGCTACCAGCTCTTTTTCTGCCTCACGTAGTATCCACTTCACAACTGCCATAGGATGGAAAACTTGATCTTACATTGGCAATATCTTTTCATGAGCTATACACCTTGAACTACCAGGTGGAGTTACTTTCTTGGGTGAAGTATAAAATTCTACTTCCCAATGCACCAAAGCTCTTCAGTGAGTATTTCTCCTTCCATCATCCTTCTTGACTTCAGACAGCCAAATCCTAAAGCACAGGTCCCAGGGAGAAGCAAACTTCCTTCTAAGTGCCAGGTCTGTGTTTTTTCTATGAGCCGGCAACTATCAGTACCAGGCTACAGAAAAACATCCCAACACCCAAACCCTTTGAACAGGAAATAAAAGACATTCTGTTTGAGAAATCAATGGAGAAACAGATGTCTAAATGGGTGCAAAGCAGTGCTGCTGCTATTAACAATGCAATGATTAATGATTCCAGGTATCTGGGATACAGTTAACCCTTTTCATCAACTCATCTAGGCATATAAATAGAACTTGTATGATTTGACTTCTTCTTAAGCCACACAAACAGCCTATTTTGCATTGGGTTATAACAGATTCAGGGACAAACAAAGCACTGGCATGCAGAACTGTGCAGAACCTCCCTTAGCATTAAAATAGGCAAAACATCCCCCAACTTCTGCCCCTCTCCCAAACCTGTTAGGGTAATGGCAAAAACATAGCACCATAGCTTTGAGCAGCCTCAGACACTCTGCTCCGATTGTTGAAATCTGTTTGGCCTCTGTAGGGGTGAAACAACCCTTTCTCACATGCTCTGTGAGGGTCTGAAGAAGACAAGCCTGCCAACCTCCTCTGAGTCCAGTGTCTTTGAGAGAGAGGAGGCTTTCTGGAGTAGGGAAGGAGAGCTGCCAGTTTTGCCCTGAGCTGATGTTTTCTACCTAATGATATTGAATGGGTCCTCAAACAGGGCTGTGCATAAGCTGTGAGACAGCTTCCTTCCCCCCCACTATTTTCATAAGCTGGCTGTTTGCTGTGAGATCAAACGTGTTGCTTATTTGGATCGTACTATCTCAGCTACGACTCCTTTGAAGTGGACCGGTTTACAAAGGTTATCCACATTTGTCTGTAGCCTTCTCTTTCTCCAGGAGCCTGAGTAACCTGCAGTTACATGGATAAGATGTCTGATAATTCTCACTCTGCAAAGACGGGGTAAAAACATGCAGAGCCTGCCTAGTGTTGATAGCAATTTTACACATTGAATCATTGAAGCTGAGGAAGCTGCACCTGCCAAAAAAATGGGAACATTTTTAAATTAAAGCACCACATAGACCCAGGAAAATTCTTGCTTAGCAAATGAAATTAGGACAAACAGCAGAAGAGAGGTGCTTCATTACCGATTTTATCAGCTAACTTTCCCTCAAGGGTGCATCAGGCTTCTTTTTTATTTTCTAATCAACTCTCCTGCTGAGTGTAAAAAGGGGTGACATCCAAGACCTCAGTCATCCATTCAAAGCTGGTTCATGCCATAGGTGTGCATGGCAAGACCAGTCCCATCACTCTGACCCTTGTTTTGCCACAAAATGACAGACTTCAGCACTCTTCATTTTCTGTACTCAGGCAGAGTGGCATCTCCTTTCAGACTTCCTCCTGCTTCCACGTAGCTAGTGCTTTTGAATTCTCCAGAGCAAAGTCTATGCCTGAGCTGCTGAGTTATCACAGGAGACTGGGACTACAATGTAAAAGTGGCCAAGGCATGCAGTTATTCAGCTATATTTATCCTGATGGGAAGGGAAGTGGAAGTAATGAGGAGAGGTATGTTGGTGGAACTGAGCAGCAGGAAGGAGATGACATTTCAAAGGAGGGAGAATGCAAATGGGAATATACTGAAGGCTAGTTAAAGGGAAGGGAAGGGAAGACAGCACTGAAGAGAGGAGGAGCGTATGTATCCAGCAGACACAGCACTGTGGTGTTGTGCTACAAGTGCCTCTGCATAGCCTTCCCATCAGGAAAGAATTGAAGAGAATATAGGCTTCTTTTTCACATACAGCTTTCTAGCTCACTCAACCATACCCATTCCTTTCCACATCAAGTAAGCGAGTACAAGAAGACAGAAATAAATGAGAAAGTAGGAAAGACACACTCTTTCACACTCTTAGGATCGTCAGACTAAACGTATCATTTCCGCAGCTCCATAGAAGGCAATGAGGCTGAAATTACTTCTTCATGCATGGATTACAGTATTGCGTGGTGATTTTTAGGCATCCATAAAATGCAGTGCAAATAGTTTATGCTCAGTCCTAAGGGTGAGGTTCTTTGTTTGTTTACTTCTATTAGATCATGGTTATTCTGCAATCTCAAGGAAATATCTGATTGAAGATTTTAGTACAAATGAGGGAATTATTTTGGAAAAAGGGTGTAAAAGGGTTGCAGAGTGATAAAATGAAAGCTTAAAAGTAGTACCTCCATTTGGAGAAAGCTGGAAAAATAGTTTAGAAAAATACAGAAGTGTGCAAGCCCAGGCAGTGCAAGAAGAACAAGTAAAGTTATTATACCCATTTTTATTTGTTCAAGATAGAAGAAAATTAGAGAGACATGAAAGACAGAAAAGGCATCATGCCAGACAACTTTCTGATAGATAATGGACAATCCAAACTTGCCATTTTGTGTTCTTTCTTAGTTTATGCTTGACATCCATCTGCTAGGTTTTACTGTACGTCACACCCACGTGGACTCAATCCTAAGATTTTCTTCCTGAAGGAATAAAAAAGTTCATTGGGGTGGAGGAGAATTGGAAGTCAGTAATCTTTAATATAGGACAGACTCCAAATTCAGGTTGTTTCATACAAAGTAATCAAAACAAAAAAATTAAAAATCGGATTAGCAGGATAGAAACATAAACTTTGAACACAATAATAACAGATTTAAATTAAACACAAGTGTGTAAGGAGGCTAAACCTTTCAGTCACAATCTGTTGCATTAGTGCAGATATACAGACTAGTAAATTCTATGGTGTCTGGTTCTTAAGGAATAAATGTCACTTTGTGTCCTCTGACTGCATCTGAAGTCAATAAATCCATCTGCTGCCTTTCACGCATGTAGAATGCATTTTCATCCCCTCCAAGCCATGTTTGTTGGCCAGCTTGCTATAAATAAATGACCTGCATGACACATTCATATCCTTGAATTTCAGCCATTAATTTAAGTATGTGTATTGCAGTCTCTCCCAGGTACAGAAGGAAAGGAGAGCACAAATAGCAATATTCCTAAGGTGCTTCCCTTGCTGCTAGAAGTTGTCAGATGTGATTTTAAAATATTTGACAAATGATAAATAAAGACAACAGCTAATTTCAACAAGAGCAGTCTATTTTAATTTCTTTTTGTGATCTCTTCTCTCAGAGTTCTTGGTAGTGCCTCTGTAGACTGAGGGGAACATGGAGAATAACATACATCTCATTCCATTAAATGACTATAACACCTTTATTAAATTGTAATATGTTAACCTGTCAAAACTCATCATCTTCATGCTACACAATAAAACATTCCTTAATGCAACACATTACTATGTTGTCACCCAGCTCACCTAGAAGAAAAATTTCACATGAACTACTTCGTACCATTTGTTGCTTTGCCTTGCAGTATTTTCCCTTTAGAAGATAATGCCTGTGAGATAATTAATGTGTTGTTTAGAAAAATATCTGAATAAACCTATTGCATTGAACCAGTCTTAACACACTATATAATTTTTTATTCTTCCCCGTCTGCATATTTCTTTTGATTCAAAGGTGTTTTCACCTTTTTTCAGACAAACTTGAATTTCATTCCAATTTTGAAGAAATTTAAACTAATCATCTGTCAATAAAGTGTGTCCCATCTTATTAAAGACCAAAACTAAACAGAATTAGTGGTCCTTAATATTGCTCCCACAAGTAGTATGGTCGCTTTTCATCACTTCATGTGGGCATGATTTCTTTTTTAGAATAATGCTATTGCTAGGATGCCCACACAAATCCCCTCTTGACTTGCTGAATTCATAACTTATGTTTTGTATCAGTTTATTTGGCATAGAAGTAGACTGAAGAGGGAATATTTTTAAGAGAAAAAATGCTTTTCTCCATCAGAAGTGTAAGAGCAATCTGGGTACACTTGTGATGTATGACTGAAGTTTTGTCTCTTTGTTTGTGTTTTTGGCTAGGACTGAAATATCCTCCACAAGAAACTGTGGATCTCAAGGGAAAAAAGAAGGGAAGAGACTGCAAGCTATTATTCACCAGGATGTTACAAAAATATCTTTCATGTGTCAAGTGGTACTATGTAGGTGGTGCTATTTGGCATTATCTTGCATCACTACTCGTCTATCACCACACTTTTAAAAATTATCCCTGTCCTTGGCATGGTGTCTACACATACAGTGATTTCACTTTTTACTTTCCTGCAAAACAAATCCAGATTTCAAAACAATAGAAGCAGCCCAGAATAGGACTGACGAATCTTTACTAAAATTTGTATACATATATATAAGTATACCTATAAAATGTGATTTCCAAGGTTTTATTTTGTAGGCACTTATAGAAAGAGAAGTTTCTGTTTTAATAACATAAAGAATGATTTTACAAGTATTTGCAACAAGGATTTAAATAAAACCCAGGCAGTAATGTGGAATTGAATTTGGAGGTTTAAATTAAATTATTAGCAGAATTGACTATTTTACAATCTATTTCAGAAAGTAGTAGGCAAAAAGCTCTCATGAACTTTGTGTTTGCATGACTGATGTAGCAATATCGGCTCTGGTTACCTGGGCAACTGATCAACAACTTCACCTTGGCTGTAAATGAAATGTTGGGAAGAGATTAAAAAAAGGAAATAGGAAGAAGGAAGGTAATTTGAATAGAAAAAGAATAATGCCTAGTATCATGAGCAGGCAAGTAGTTCTAGTTGTTCATAAGTACAAGGAAAAGGACTCAATTCTTACAACATGACCGTATGAAGTGGCATTTAAAGAGGAGGTGCCAAGAGAGTTTCAAAGCCCTTACCTATCGAGTCTTACTGAAAATGTCAGATTCAAGTTATGGAGAGGATTGAAGGGAATATTTTGTACAAGTACAAAACAAAACATGCAGACATTATCCTTTTCTGGCAGTAGGGAAGCTTTCAACTTGAGAAGGTCTAGATTGGTTATCTGGGGCACAGCTTACTGTTGTGAAAATACATACCATTTATTTTAAAACTACTTGATAGCGCTGGAAAAACCTGGTGGGTTTTTGACCTTATAACAGCGACTCTCTGATTCAAAGAGACTGGATATATACTACATGTTTACTTGAGTATTGTAACAGTTACAATGATTAGGGATACAATTCTATTCTCATTTCTCATTCTGTCTCCAGGGCACAAAGTCTGGATTGAGTTTTTTCAAACATGTGAAAAACACTTTTTTACCTTGCACTGTAGAGAACCTTTCACCACTAGGGCAGAGATGTGATCCTAGAAAGAACTAGGTCAATATGAATCCAAGTCTCCAACGCTCTCACAACACTTCTATGGAGACTAGAATGGGAAACCAGTCATTAACTGAAAGTGGTGTAGGATGCAGTCTTTAAACTAAAAGCTTATGGAGCAAATGTGGATAAGTGTGCATATTCTACAAGGCATCTGACCTGGTATCTTTTGGCAAGGTAACTGAGAATTTAGAACAATCAAAACTTAACATAATAATCCATGGTTTAAAACCCCACTGATTGAAAGGTGCCCTATTATAATCAAAGGGTTGCTTTAGGTCCTAAACGGATTTGCTCTTATGCATCATCATCAGTAATTCCAAAGCAAGCAAACATACTGTATTATAACTGTTTCCAAATTATATAAGGTTTGCAGGAACAACAAATAATGCAGAATACAGGTGACTGAGCCTTCTCAATTATTTGATAAGCTAACTATGAAAGTTTTAGGGCAGTCATGTGCAAAACGACACTTTGTAGAAAAAAGGAAAGCATCTGAGGTCATGGAAGCTAGAGACTGAACATATGCTCTTGGCCTGATCCTCTTAGTAAGGGTGGACACAATCTTTACTGTATAATAGAAACCTGTATTATCTCTGACATTGGTGCAACTGTCACTATAATATAGCAGCCAGTGCTGACACGAGCCTGAACACTGTGCATGTCTACTAAAAAGTAAAAAAAAAAAAGAATCAAAAGGTTACAAAACAATCAGATTGTCCCACCATCAAAGTTAGCCTTAATTTCTGATCATTTGGAATTTCTTCTGTACCCTTCTCTGCAGGAATAAAGATTCCTCTCTAACTAAATCACTATTCCAGGTAACGGGAATTAGAAATTGTGACCAAGATACATCAAACTTTTTGCTCGGCAACCCTTTAAGAAGATTGAGCATACTGTGTCATTATTTTACTGCAATGCGTATTTTTTAATCTCTTGACCAGGATTGGCCCCTGCTACATGCTTTTGCTTTGGATACAGTTAATGCGAAAAGATTTCTTCAGGTCCTCTGTGAGGAGGAAAGCTGTGACAAACAGGTGGGCTCTGTTGCTGAAAATAGTGCTTATGTGTTTCTTTCCACTTTTATTAAGACAGTTATTTTAGTGGGTGTGCTCTCAAACACCTTAACCTCAGACTAAGGACTATCCTGTGAAGGTTTATGCACAAACTTAACTTGATGCACTGTGAATTCAGAGACAAGATGTTCCTGCTCAGTATCACCAAGCAATTGTCAAAGTTCTTTGATCCCAAACTTCCCAAACTTCCTCTGTCTCTCTGTAGAAAATAGAATGCCATTGCAAAAACTGGTATTAACTTTAAAAAGCTTGCAATATCTCAAAGTCAGCTTTTTCCCTTCTGTGATTATTAGTTCAGAAGTTTTCCTGGGGTTTTGGTTTGGTTTTTTTTTTTTCAAGCTGAGCACTGACAGCAAAAATCTCCTCCTTTCAGGAACCCAGAGCACGGAGCTGACTTCTGCAGATTGTGTGCTTGGAGGCTGAGGAAACCTCAGTGCATGGACACAAAGTATTGTCAGTTGAGAGCTCATCTGCAGGATCCTCTCTCCTTTTTAACTCTGCTTAATTCTATGACTGAAATAAGGACAACAGGGTCTATTTTTGGTTTTAAATGTAATTTATTATGTAATTGTTGCTCAGTAAATGAGTTTACGTGGGCTACAATAATACAGAATTTCAAGTGTACTTTAAAGTCTCTCTTGCAAATCAGTGTCATGTTGCTACTCATTTAAGATCAGTGCTGTCAAACATTAACAAAATACAGGAAATATGCCCTTCTTTTTCAGGAAATGCTTGTATCATTGAGTCAGTAAAACTGTTCCAGCTTAAGAGAATCAGATTTAAATACTACTTAGAGACATGCCTAATATTTTTAACAATAATAAATATTAGTGGTATATTAAGTGTTTGCTTAAATTCAGAAGATAACAGATGAACTGCCTTTGTGTTAGTTTCTCTCTTTCCATATACTACGTGATATAACAGCTTGATGAAAGATTTTATATTAAACATTTCTGAAAATATTTTCAGGACATGTATGTTCTGTTCAATACAGCAATTTTGGATCTTGTGCAATACTGTGTATGTATGTATGTATGTTCTTTATCTATTACAGCTATGTATTCCCTGATAGCTGGAGGGAGGAAAACAGAAAAAAAAAAGCTTCTGTTTTAATGAGGATAAACAACATTATTTCTTTTTCACTAGCAGGTCATGTTATCTGCTTTTGAATATGGAACCACTTTATTTTAAATTTAAACTTATTTAAATTGAAAATATGTGTGGTATAACCAAAATGGATGAAACTTCTGATTGTAACCTTATACCTCAAATTTTCCCCTCTTTTCCTGTCTTGTGACTGGAGACAGGCTGTAAGATACATGCTGGATTCTTCATTACAATTCAGTTTTGCTGGAGGGAAGACGTTCTAGTTTCCATCATTAGGTCCACAAGTGGTTATCTCTAACTGCTCCTCTACTTTGTCCTTCTTGCCATGGTCTAAAGGGTGATTCTGGTCCCACTTTCCACTGACAGCCTATGCATTTATGCCTAGGAAACTATATGAAAAATAAATAAAGAATAACAATGTTGGATCTATGGCTGTCAGGGAGTTTCATTTATTCTCCAGCCACATTTTGGTGATTGGTGCAATCACATTTATTGCTCCAGCAGGTCTTTTCCAGAGCTAAAACAGAGTATTGTCCTTTGTCTTGCTTTGTAGAACCTCAACAGTAATTTTCCAAACGTTCTTTCCCCCTTGCATCTGTCTGTTGTTCTTCTTCTCTCTTCCAGATTATTTCCCATATTCTGATAAAAGTCAAGAAAACAACAGATGGCAACTTCATTCAAATGGGAGTTATCCACTAGGACTGCAAAATAGCAGCCTTGTTTTCCAATAACTTCCTGCCTTTCAGGTTAAAAGTTGAAGAACCTACCACAGTTTTCTAACGTGTCTCAAATGTGAGTTAGGATTGGATTGTTGTTTGGAAGAGTAAGATTTGCTGTTGACTTCGGAAAGGTGAGATTGAGCCCTGCCCTTAATCAAAATTTTGAATCCAACCTCATTGACTACACTTGGATGTGGGATTTCTAATGTGCAATGCATGAGTAGCAGTGATAATACAGTCCAGCAGAAGAAACAGAGTATCTGTAGTATAAAGAAAAGTAGAATAACATGAAGTTGGGTAGTTATGTGGGAAACATCTGTTAAAAAAGTGTTGGCTGCTTAAAAGGCTTGGAAGAGAAGGTGTAAAAGGAGGAAGGGAAAAGAGAAGGAACAAAAAAGGAATGGAAGGAGGGTGGGAGGGTGAGACAAAGGAGAGACGTGGTAGAGAGAGG
>VZRZ01005793.1:424-11852 GCA_013398175.1 Climacteris rufus
AAATCCTAAATTCCCGGAATTCCCCCCCAATCCTTAATTAGCCCTATTTCCCGGAGGTGGGGTGGAGGGGGGGAACTGAGTCATTTCCACCCTCCACGTCTGACTCAGCCCTTCCTGGGGCCCCGAGGGGAAGATTTGGAGCCCTCCCCGCAGAGTTACGTGCTGCAGGCTGGGATTTATTTGCCCCAAAAAGGTTTTTTTTTAACCCCAGAATGGGATTTATTTGCTTCAGGATGGGATTTATTTGCCCCAAAATGGGAATTATTTGCCCCAGGGGCGTTAATAACCCTAAGCACCTTTGGGAAGCTAAACAGAGTCGGGGAGGGTTCACCCTTGGATGGCTTCCCCAGCCTGACCGTGGCACTTCTCAAATCCCAGGTCGGAGTATTTTTCCTGGGATGGGGTTTTTATGGAATTCCTGCATCCAGGCAAGCCCTGACCCCCTTCTCTTGCCCCTCAGGTGCGTCGCCCCCTCCCCACTGAAGAACCAAGCGTGGCCAAGAGGCTCCTGGTGCTGCTCCTGGCTGTGGTGGGCGCCCAAATCTACAATACCCCAACAGGGGACGTCACCCCTGATGTCACCAGGACCCCAATTCCCACCGGGACACCCCTCCGGACCACTGGGACAACGGGAACGTCCAACGGGACACTGATGGGGGCGCCCATGGGTGGCTCGTGCCCCCCTTTGTTAGTGTCACCTGCCCTGGGACCCCCCGAGGGTGTCAGGACGTGCTGAGGTGCGCCCGGGACCCCTGCTCTGCTTGGGGTGGCACCCACGACTGGCATCCCCTCCTTGCCTAATTAACGGGGTCGTTAATTAACGGCCGAGCTTGAACAGCTTTGGGTTGGAAGGAGCCGCCCATGTTGGATTTTGAGGTCCCAGTTGGGCACTGGGAGCACTGGGAAGGGCGGAGGTTGAGCGGAGCTGTGGAATGAGGGGGGCTTTCCCATACCCTAATTAACGAGGTCATTAATTAGCCATGAAGGTTGAAGACGTTTAGGAAAGACCAAACTCGATGAGAATTTTACATCAACCAGTCCCAGTTGGGTACTGGGAGCACTGGGAAGGGTGGGGCTAGCCAGGGGGCATGGTTGGGATTGGAGGATTGGCCTCATTAACGAGGCCTAATTAATGAGGTCACCTCTACCTCAGCTTCAGCACCTGTGAGTGCTGAATTTATTTATTATTATTTATTTCTTGTTAATTATTTATTAATATTTATTTATTGTTTATTGTTAATTATTTATTGATTGATTCCACAGTGTTTTAACTCTGGATTATTTATTGTGATTAAATTTTGGGGATCTTTAATGTGATTTTTTTTTGACTAATTAAATAATTTAATGAATTTGATTAACGTGTTGTGTCTTTATTGGAGCTTCCCATGGTTGGAATGGAGGGGAAATTATGGAAAATCCCAATTTTGGGGTATTTTATTCCAGAATTTTTGGGGATGTTGGATGGGAAATCCCATTTTTGCCATTTTATCCCTTAATTATCCCTTAATTTTTGAGGTGTTGTATATGGAAAAACAACAGAAAATCCCATTTTTGGCATTTTTCATCCCAAGTCAGATTTTTATTGACCCGACATGGAAAATACAAAGTCACAAAAGTAAAAGAAAACCCCCAGAATCCCATTTTTTCTTAAAAAACAAGGTTAAAAAAAGCTAGAGTTTGCTCCCATTTTTGGGAAAGACTTGGAAAATCCAAAGGAAAATCAGTCTTTCCTCCAAAACTCACATTTGGTGGCATTAACGACCCAAATTTGGGATTTTTTTCCCAAATTTTGAGGACTTCTCCCAAATTTTGAATTTTTCCCCCAGATTTGAGAAATTTCCCCAAATTTTGCAGGTTTTTTCCCAAATTTTGGGTGTTTTTTCCCAAATCTGTAGGTTTTTTGCCCAAATTTGAGAATTTTTACATCATCACTGCTCAGTTGTCCCAAAAAAACACCCCCATGACATGACAGCAGGAAAAAAATGATGGAAAAGGCATTTTTTGCTCCTGGATCCCACGAAATCTGAAAATAATTTGTCCCAAATCCCCAAATCCAGAAAAAAAATGGGGAAAAAAGCTTCCCACCCTTTTCTAACCCAATTTTTACCTTTTTTGCCTCATCTTGACTTCCTGATTTTGCAGGGCTTTAAAACCAGGGGAGGGGTGGGGAAACATCATTAAAATTCTCATAATTAGGCAGGAAAAAGAATTAAATTTCTTTGAGGGATTTGAGGGTGGAGAGAGTCAATTAATCATGCCCTAATTAATTAGAGGTTGTTAATTAACCCCTGAGGTTGAAGGGGAACAAGGTTGGGTGTTGGATGTTGACCCATCCCAGTTCGGCACTGGGAGCACTGGGAGGGTAGGTGAAGCCATGAATTGAGGGGGACTACCCCATCCCTTAATTAATTTGCCAACTAATCATTCTCTAACTAATTAGAGATCATTAATTAACCACCAAGAGTGAATGGGACAAACCCAGGGTTGGGTCTTTGAGGTTGACCAACCCCAGTGGGGCACTGGGAGCACTGAGGAGGTGGAGCCAGAGAACGAGGCAAACTTCCCCATCTCCCCAGTTAATCAGTCAATGAGTTCAACCCTAATTAACGAGATCATTAATCACCCACCAAGCCTGAATGGGAAGAAGTTGGGAACAAATCCAGTAATGGATCTTGGGGGTCAATCAACCACAGCTGGGCACTGGGAGCACTGGGGAGGCAAACTTCCCCACCCCTAATTAACAACATCATTAACTACCCATGGGAGCCAACCCAACGCTGGCTCTCTGACTCCAACCCCCCCAACTGGGAGCACTGGGAGCACTGGGAATGCCACCTAGGCTCAGTCAACCAGCGATGGCGCCTGGGCGCCCACCCCGGGCCCTGCCGGGAACGGCGGTGCTGGGAAGGCCCGGCCTGGGAATGCCAGAGCCCAGGGCATCTCCAGCCCCGGCCCTGCTAGTGCCGGCACCGGCAGCGCTGCGGGCGAGCCCGGGAATGCCGGCAGCGAGCCCGCGGCCGGGAAAGCACCACCGGAGAAGCCCCCAGGCGCCGCCCCCGCCCGGACCGTGCTGCCGGCCGCTGCTTCGGCCCCGTCCCCGGCGTGGGTGCGGCGGTGGCGGTTGAGGTGGGAGCTGCGGCTGAAGCACTTCCCGCACACCGGGCACTTGTAGGGCTTCTCGCCGGTGTGCACGCGCTGGTGGATGGTGAGCTCGGAGCGCTGGATGAAGCTCTTGCCGCACTGGGAGCACTGGTACGGCTTTTCTCCGAGGTGGATCCGCTGGTGCTTGATGAGGTTGGAGGAGACGCTGAAGCACTTCCCGCACTCCCCACACTTGTAGGGTTTCTCCCCCGTGTGCATCCGGCGGTGGATGGTCAGGTCGGATTTTTGGATGAAGCCTTTCCCGCAGTCCCCGCAGGCGTACGGCTTCTCCCCAGTGTGGATGCGCCGGTGCTTGACAAGGGCTGAACGCTGCCCAAAGCCTTTCCCGCACTCCTGGCACTTGTACGGCTTCTCCGGCGCCACTGCCGCTGCCTCTGCCTCCCCAGCGGTGCAATCCAGGCACACCCCGCGGTTCTTCCCGCAATCCTGGCATTTCGGGGCTGTCCCACCGCTGTGGCAGCGCTGGTGCTTGAGCACCGCTGCGCCCTGGGTGCACTGGAAGCGGCGGCTGTGCCGGTGGGTGCCCAAGAAGCTGGCGCGGTGCTCGGGGCAGCGGTGCTCAGCCGCGTGGATCTTGCGGTGCCGCTCCAGGTGGGAGCTGACGCTGAAGCTCTTGCCGCACTCGGTGCAGCCGTAGGGCCGCTCGCCGGTGTGGACACGCTGGTGCCGTTCCAGGTCGGAGCGCTGGATGAAGCTCTTCCCGCAGTCGCCACAGGCGAACGGCCGCTCGCCCGTGTGGATGCGCCGGTGCTGAGTGAGGTTGGAGCCACGGCTGAAGCTCTTGCCGCAGTCGCCGCAGCGGTGCGGCCGCTCCCCCGTGTGCGTCTTGCGGTGCTTGGCCAGCGCTGAGCGCTGCCCGAAGCTCTTCCCGCACTCGGAGCAGCTGTGAGGAGCCACCGGTGACGATTCCGGTGCTGCCACCCGGCTCCTGGCGCGAGGTTGGGCGGGTGGCCCTGGTCCCCCAGCGTGGGTGCGGCGGTGCCGGTCCAGGTGGGAGCTGACACTGAAGCGCTTGCCGCAGTCACTGCAGCTGTAGGGCCGCTCGCCGGTGTGGACGCGTCGGTGCCGCTCAAGGTCGGAGCGCTGGATGAAGCCCTTCCCGCAGTCGCCGCAGCGGTGTGGCCTCTCGCCTGTGTGGATGCGCCGGTGCTGAGCCAGGTTGGAGCCGCGGCTGAAGCCCTTCCCGCAGTCCCCGCAGCGGTGCGGCTTCTCAGTGGCGCCGCGTTCCAGCTGCCGGCAGCGCCAGCCGCACTCAGAGCAGCGCCGGGGCTTGGCTGGGCTCTGGGATCTCTTCCCACACTCTGAGCAGGTGCCTCGGGACGAGGGAGAGGTCCCAGGGGGCTTCCGGCTTCCCGGTGCCTTCCCAGCGGCCAGGGCTGCTTGGGGTTGATCCGAGTGCTCCGGTGCTGGTTCCTCAGTGTCCAGTGGGACTGGGTCATCCTCAGGGCCACTGCCGGCACCCGCTCCTGAACCGGGGGGGGGAGAATGTGAGGCCCTTCGGCACAAGACACCTCAAAAGGAAGCTGGAGGCCCCCAGCGTGGGAATTTCACCTCTTCTGGGTTCCAGGAGGATTTTGGGATGGTTTTCCACGAGGTTTTGCTCTCCCAGTTGGATGTAGGAGACGGAAGAATTGGAAATTGGGGGAGCAGTGGCCCCTCAAAGTCGTGGTCAATGGCACCGTCGTTGGACAAGGCCATGGGCAAGGTCAAGGCCAAATTGGTCTGCTTGATGTTGACCTTGGCCATGGCCCAGTTGACCCTGAAAGGTCCCATCCCACCCAAAATTTTTCCATGGAAATCCATGACCAACCCAGTCCCATTGACGTTGACCTTGGCCATGATCTTGTTGACCCCCAAACCTCCTTTTCCACTCAAACCCCACCAAAATTCCCCAAAAAACCACCCCACCTCCCCACCCCTTTCCCATGGGATCCTCCCAAACCCCACCTGAACCTCCATGACCCTTTTGGGGTCTTTTTTGTTGGGAAAACCCCCAAATGTACCTCCATCTTTGGGTGTTTTCTTCCGGTTCCGGCGCTTCCCGCCCTGGCCCTGTTCCCGCACCAGTTCCCGGAGCATTTTTTCCACTTGGCTCCTCCCGGCTGTTTGGAGGATGAGCCCCAACTGCCTCCGGAGGTCAGGATTCACCCCCTCCCCATCCCCGGAGATTCCTGGGGGGGGCACCTGTGTGGGCTCAGGTTGGCCCTGCTCCCCCTCTGCTTCCACGCCTGGAAAAAAAAAAAAAGCCAGAAAAATAAATTGGGTTTGGGGGCATTCCTGAAAATCTTGTGGGTTGGGTGAAATTTAGGAGGGGTTCCCAAAAATCCCAAGGGATTTGGTGAAATCTGAGAGTGATTCCCAAAAATCCCAAGGGATGAATTGAAATTTAGGGGGTTTCCTGGAATTTGGTCAAATTTAGGGGGGGGTTCCCAGAATTTGCATGGGATTTGATTAAATTTGAGAGGATTCCCAAAAATCCCAAGGGGTTTCGTCAAATTTGGGGGGATTCCTGAAAATCCTGAGGAATTTGGCCAATTTTAGGGGGGATTCCCAAAAATCTTACAGAACTTGTTCAATCTAGTGTGGATTCCTGAAAATCCCAACAAAATTGGTCAAGCTTGGGTGGAATTCCCCAACAATCCCAAGGATTTCAGTCAAGTTTGGGGCTATTCCCAAAATTCTCAAGGATTTTGGTCAATTTTAGAGGTGATTTCCAGAAATCTTATGGAATTTGGTTAAATCTGGTGGGGATTCCCAAAAATCTCAAGGAAATCGGTCAAATTTGGTAGGTTTTCCAAAAATCTGAAGGGATCCAGCCAAATTTGGAAGTCTCTAGTTGACCCAAATTTTGTAAATCCCTAAAATCCAAGGAATTCACTCAAATTTGAGAGTCCCCATAAACTTAAGAAATTCACCCAATTTTAGGGCAATCCCCAAGAAGTCCAGGAATTCACCCAGACTTCCAAGTCCTTAAAATCTTTTGGAATTCACCCAAATTTTGGTCAATCCCCATAAACCCAAAAATCCGCCAAATTTAGCAGATTCCCAGCTCTCCCAAATTTGGGATAATCCCCAAAAACACCAGGAATCACCCAAATTTCAGGAGCCCCAAATCCTTTGGAATTCCCCAAATTGCACACATCCCAAAACTTCAATTTAGGCTTTCTTTTCCCTAAAAAAATTCCCCAAAATCCCCTTTTTCCCTAAAAATTTCTCCAATCTTGGCACTTCTCAAACCCCATCTGGAATTTCCCCACATTCCCATCCCCAAACCCTACAAAATTCCCCTAAAATTCCCCCAAAACTCAGGCAATTCCCCCATTTTTGCAAGTTATCCAAAACACATGGAATTCATCCCAAATTTTGTGGAGTTTTCCAAACTCACCCGACACCAGCCCCCGTCTCCGGTGGGACTCAGCGAAGGCAGTGATCCGGGGCCAACTGATGGCAATTTCCTCAGCTGCCAGAAACAAACGGGAAAATCGGGAATCTCGGAAGCCCCTTTTCCCACCCCGGCCCTGTTTTGCGCTGAAATCCCCAATTTTTGGCCAAATTTTGTCCATTTTTGGGACAAAAAAGCTGCAATTCCAGGGAAACTGAGGCAGCCCCTTCAAATCCCCCCCAGAGCTCCCAAAATCGCCCAAAATTGTGCCCGGGGGAACCCCTAAAATTCCCAAAATCCCCCAAAATTTTGCCCTGGAGCCCCCAAAATTCCTACAACCCCCCCAAAATTTTCGGGTCCCCCCTTACCCAAGGAAATCACGTTCTCGTAGTTCTCCTGCATCGTGACCCCCAAATCTGGGAGGGTCGTGGGGGTCACCCCAAAACCCAAAGTCTGACCCCTGCAACGAGAGCCCCCCCAAATCCCCGTTAGTGCCCCCAAAACCCCCAAATTTTGGCGTGTCTGGGGGTTGCACCCCAATTTTGGGGTCCCCAGAGTGTCTTCAACCGATTTTTTGAGTCCTCTCCCCAATTTTTGGGATCCCCTGTGTCTTTTTCTCCAATTTTTGGGGTGTCCAGGGGCAACTCCCCAATTCTGGGGGTCCCCAAAGTCTTCACCCAATTTTGGGCTGCTCCCCCCCAAATTTTTGGGTCCTTCTCTCAATTTTTGGGGTCTTCAGGGAGTTCTTCCCCCAATTTTAGGGGTCCCCCCAATTTTTGGCGTGTCCAAGGGCTGGCCCCAATTTTGGGGGGGGGTTTTCTCTGCTCCCTGAGGTCCCCAGAATCTCTGGATCCACCTTTGGAGTCCTCGGGCCGTTCCCCCAGAATTTTTGGAATTTCCCGGGAATCCGCCGCTTTTTGGGATTCCCAGCCCCCCCCCTTTTTTAGGTGCTCCCCCTTTTTTTGGGGACTCCTCCTCCAGTCCCTCTCCCCACGGGATTTGGTGGCTCCCGTGGGGGAATTTTGGGAGGATTTGGGGAAGATTTTGGGAGGACTTTGAGGGAATTTGGGGGGACCCCCGTTACCTGCAGTGGGGGAGGGGCCTCAGCGCGGGGTCCCCCCCGCGGCTCCGGGGTCTCCCCGCGCCGATCCCGATCCCAATCCCGATCCTGATTCCGATTCCGATCCCGATCCCGCTGGAGGCGGCTCTCGGCGTGACCCGGATACAGTGGAACTGCCACCGCCACCTCCTCCTCTCCTCCCTCCTCCTCCTTCTCTCCCTCCCNCTCTTCTTTCTCCTTCCCCTTCCTCCTTCTCTCCCGCCTCCTCCTCCTCCCTCCCCTGCCGCCTCCTCTTCTCCTTCCTCCCCCTTTCCCTTCTCCTCTTCCTCCTCCCTGTTCCCCTCCTCCTCCTCCTCACCCTTTCCCTCCTCCTCCTCTTCTTCCTCCTCCTCCCGTATCCCTCCTCCCTCTCTCCTCCCTCCCCCTGCTCCCCCTCCTCTTCTTCCTCCCTCTCCCCCTCTTCCTTCTCCTGTCCTATCCAGGATCTCCATCCCTCCATTATTTCTCGGGAGGATTGGGGGAGGGACCTCTGGGATGGTCTCCTGAGGGTAGAGGGGGTCAAAGATGGGGGCCCAAGAAATTCCCTAAGAATTGCCCAGGAAGTTGCCCAATTGCCCAAGGAATTGTCCCAAAGAGTTCCCAAGGAGTTGCCCAAATGCTCGAGGAATTCCTAAGGAACTTCCAAGCAGTTGCCCCAGATTGCTGAGGAATTCCCAAGGAATGCCCCAGGGAACTGCCCAAGGAGATGCCAAATCTCCCAAGGAATTCCCAGTTTGCCCAGGAATTGGCCAATTTCCCAAGGAATTCCCAAGAGATTCCCAAAGAATTCCCAAGGATTTGCCCAAACAATTTCCAAAAACTGCTCATGAAATTCCGAAGGATTTGCCCAAGCTGATTTTCCTGGGATATGGGGGGTTATTCCCGGACCCCCCATCCCAGGCCACCCCCAGACCTCTGATTTTCCACATGGGAATCGCTCCAAGGAAATCCCAGGATTCTCACTATGTCTATTTTTATTCACAATACGAACAACAGTTCCCAAAAAAACCGGGAAACGCCCCCATATTCCCGCCTTGCTCCCACCCCATCCTTCCATCCTGGGAAAAATCCCCGCCGACGCGGCTCCTGGCCCCATCCCGGTGCTGGATTGGCCAATCTGTGAAAGTTTGGGATGAAATCCTCCCTTTTCCCAACTTTTATTCCCAACCTTTGGGATCTTCCAACCGCCAGCTGAATAAATACAATAAATAAAGGAGCCACCCAGAATTCTGGCTTTTCCCTCCCCAAGGATCCTCTGGATTTGTGGCGTTTCCCCAAAAAATTCCCACATTCCAGCACTGGATGGAAAAACAGGATGATCTAAAGGCAGAACCACCCAAGATTTGATTTCTCCAGTGCATCCAACCCCATACGGCAGCCGTGGTTTTTCCTGGGATCCCCAGGGAAAAAGGGTGGGATCTGGTGCATTTTTTCTGGGAAAACACCCCTGGAATTCCATCTTTTCCCTACCTACCCTACTGTCCTACTCTACCCTACCCCAAACTATGCCCTCAGAGCTGGGAGATGCTTCCCACGGAGGAACTCCTGGATTTTTTTCACCGCGCAGCCTCCTCGCCATGGCTCCGGAGGTGCCTCTGGAGCTGGGATCCCATCCCGAAACGCCGCCCGCACTGCGGGCACGGGAACGGCTTCTCCCTGTCAGAATCGTGGATCTGCTGGTGCTTGGCCAATGCTGATGGATCAGCGAAGGATTTTCCACACTCAGCACAGCCATGCCGGGATCCATCATGGATTTGTTGATGTTTGGCCAACGCCAATGGATCGGCGAAGGATTTCCCGCACTCGGCACAGCTCTGCCGGGCTCCAGTGCCATGTGCCCGCTGGTGCTTGTGGAAGTGCAGCGTGGAGTTGAAGCTCTTGCCGCACTCGCCACACACGTGGGGTTGCCCTCCAGCGTGCGTCCGCTGGTGCCGGTACAGGTGTGACGTTCTCCCGAACCTCTTCCCACACTCCCCACACTCATACGGCCGCTCCCCAGTGTGGATGCGCTGGTGTCGCTCCCAGTGGGAGCTCCAGGAAAAACTCTTCCCGCAATCCCCACACCGGTACGGCTTCTCCGCAGCGCTTGTGGCGCTGTGCAGGCTGCGCCGGTGCCGTGCGTACTGTGCCCATGCTCCGAAGGCTTTCCCGCACTCCTCGCAGCGGAAGGCGCCGTCTCCAAGGTGGAGCCGCTGGTGTTTCACCAACGCCGGGGCGTCGCCGAAACTCTTCCGGCACAGGGTGCACTTGTAGGGCCTCAGGCCAGTGTGGGTGCGCTGGTGGCGGTCGAAGTGCAGGGTGCTGCCGAAACTGCGCCCACAGTAGGTGCAGATGTAGGAGCGGCCACCAGCGTGGCCGCGCTGGTGCCGGTACAGGTGGGAGCTCCGGCTGAAGCTCTTCCCGCACTCTGGGCACTGGAACGGCTTCTCCCCGGTGTGGATGCGCTGGTGCCGCTCCCAGTGGGAGCTCCAGGAAAAGCTCTTCCCGCAATCCCGGCACTGGAAGGGCAGGCGGCCACTGTGGAGCCGCTGGTGCGTGGCCAACTCCTTGTTCCGTCGAAAGCTCTTCCCGCATTCCTGGCATTTGTAGGGAAGCCCTCGGGACGGTGGTGCCGCCGGCTCGGCCGCATGGCCGCGCTGGTGCCGGTAGAGGTTGGAGGACACGTTGAAGCTCTTCCCGCAGTGGAAACACCGGAACGGCTTTTCCCCGGTATGGGTGCGCTGGTGTTTGCTGAAGTGGGAGCTGCAGCTGAAGCTCTTCCCGCATTCCCCACACTCGTAGCTTTTCTGGAGCACAATGATGCTCTTGAAATTGGAAAAAGGGCCCGATTTGGGGCTTTTCCCACTTTTCCGGTGGCTGCTGGTGGCGGCAGTGCCAGGGTCGATCTGTTGGACCACGGTCCAGCGCAGTGTTTCCCCTGCCGGGCTCTGGGAATGGGGCTCAGGATGAGAGAAGGGGGAGGGAGGGTCCAGTTCCACGATTTCAGGGCCATCCGACAGGGGTGGGGCCGGCTCCGGGGTTCCTGGGATGGGGGGAGAGGGGGGAATTCCGGTGGTGGGGTGAGGAGCCCCATTCCTGTGGGATTTCAATGCGATGGGGTTCTTGGGGATGGGATTGAGGGGGAAAATGGAATTAATCCAATGGGATTGATCTAATGGAAAATCCCATGGGATTTCAATGGGAACGGAATTTTTGGGACAGGGATCAATCCCATTGGTAAGGGATGATGGGATGAAGATCCCAGTCTTATGGGATTTTAATGGGAATGGGATTTTTGGGATTGGAATCAAGGGGGAAGATGGGATCAATCCCATTGGTGAGGGTTGATGGAATGAAGACCCCAATCCCATGGGATTTCAAGGACTTGCCAGGGCTGGGATGGAAGACACGGATTCCATTTGTGGGATCCATGGGAATCTCCACTCCTTTCCTGAGGCTGGAGCTCCGCGGGGATCCCTCTGGCCCCTCCCAAACTTACTCTGGATCCTGGAGGGGTCATAGGGATTCTCCTCCCCCTCATCCCCAAAAAGCACTGTCTGCTCTGGCTCCTCGGCTCCCCACGGATCCATGGCCCGCTCTGGGATCCTGGAAAACTGAGGGAATCCTGTCACCATCCTGGAGACCCCCCCAAATTCCACCTCCTCCCATTCCCGATGGATTGGGATGACCCCGCCCCGTTCTGGCATTCCTGGTTCCCACTGGGTTTATGTGGGATGGAGGGATCCCCACGTGGGAAATTAAGGGACCCCCCCCCCCCCCCCCCCCTTTCCCCCGGCCCTTCACCG
>VZRZ01005794.1:0-10257 GCA_013398175.1 Climacteris rufus
TACCTGGTGGAAGAAGTAGGCGACGGCCAGGTCGTTGTCGTTGAGCAGCACCTCCTCCTCGGTGGTGAAGAGCCACTTGCGCACGGTCAGGCACGTCCCCGGCACGGCCGAGGTGTAGTTCTGCACGTACAGCTTGTGGGGGAACTCGTTGGGAGCCAGCTTCCTCACTGGAAAAACCACGGGAATACGGCATTGGAGGCATTGGGACGCCCGGAATTCCAGCAGCGCCGCGGTGGGCGGAAAATCGGCCTTAAAATGTTCTTTATCCCTAAGATTTTGTCCTGGATTTCATCCTTGTGGGTTGGGAAAGGTCCCCCCCCCCATGCCAGGCTGCCACCAAATCCCGGGAAAAACCAGTTGGAGCACCGCTGGAGACTTTTTTGGGGTTGAAAGCCACTTTTCCCAGCTCCAAAAAAGGGGAATGATGGGATGTTTCCAGCGTCGGGGCACTGCAGATGGAGAGGGTGGTTCCCAGAGGGGTTTAATGGATGTATCCAGGTGGGAATAAAGAGGGATGTCCACAAAAACATGGAGTTTAATGGGAGTTTTCAGTTCCCAGCCCAGCTGGAGCAGCTTGGGAATGAGGGATTGATGGCTCCAGGAAAAGTCTGGAAGCAGGAAAAGCTTCCTGGAGCATCCCAGCTCCCAAAATGGGATATTCCCAGTCTCAGCAAATCCCAAAACATCTCAAACTTCCAGCCCTGCTCTTCCCTCCCTGTGGCTGACACAGCAGCATCCCAAAATCCTCCAAAATAATCCCCAAATCCTCCAAAAGGATCCCCAAATCCTCCAAAAGGATCCCCAAATCCTCCAAAATCCCAAAACCCTTCAAAATGATCCCAAAACCCTCCAGGATGACCCCAAATCCTCCAAAATGATCCCAAAACCCTCCAAAATGATCCCAGACCCATCCAAAATGATCCCCAAACCCTCAAAATGATCCCAGACCCATCCAAAATGATCCCCAAACCCTCCAGGATGACCCAAAATCCTCCAAAATGATCCCCAAACCCTCCAAGATGACCCCAAATCCTCCAAGACGATCCCAAAACCCTTGGCAGAGGCAGTTTTATGGGATACTGGTGATTCTGGTCAGCCCTGGAATGCTCTGGGAGATGAACCCTTTTAGAAGGGATTTAAGGAATTGAAAATTGCCATCTAAGGAGTAAAAAACCACCGGAATCTTGAGGAGCATCCCTAAAATCCTCTCCCAACGCTCCCATCCTTTGGCTGTAACACCAGGATGAGGATGCAGGGATGGAGGCTCCAGGTGGGAATGAAAACTGTGCTCAAAACCCAGCCCAGGGACAAAACCAAATCCCAGATGATCCCAATCTCATCCCGGGGTGTGGCCACAATGCCTCAGCTTCCATGGGATCCATCCCAGGAATCCCCAGAGCTGAGGGAAACCGGGATTGCTGCGGGAAATCGGGATTGAGCGGCAGCCAGGAGACCCAGGCTGGCCACAAAGAGCCAAAATGATCCCTCAGAATTCCACAGCCAGGCCTCAAATCCACCAGGATTTCACCCTGGGAAGAGGAAGGAGGAGCCAAGGTACGGGAAAGACCTGGAAGGAGGCTGGAGAAAGTGGGATTGGGCTCTTTTCCCAGGGAACAGCAGGACCAGAGGAAACAGCCCCAGGTGTGCCAGGGGAAGTTCAGGTTGGATATTTGGGAAAATTTCTCCATGGAAAGGGTGGTCAGGTGCTGGAAGGGGCTGCCCAGGGAGTCGCCATCCCTGGAATTGTCCAAAAAAGTCATGGAAGTGGCACTTGGGGACAGGACGTGGGGCTGGGTTTTCCAACCTGAACAAGTCCATCATTCCATGATCCTTCCTCTCAGGACCTGGAGATCACGTCAACCCCCATCCCAGCCCTTTCCCAGCATCCCAGAATCCCAGGACTCACCAAAGGAATGGTTGATCACCTCGAACAGGGCGAAGTAGTTGGCAGTGACGCTGTCCATGCCCACCTTGGCAGCCACGGCCTGGAAAACGCCGGGAAAACGGGATCAGCGGGAGCCAGGCATTCCCAAGCATTCCCTAACCAGGGAAAACTTGGTTTTTACTCTTCCAGTAGCAGCAGGGGGAGTTTTTTTAGGGATTAACCCCACCCTGATTCCCCTTCCTGCAGCTGCTCCGGGGGGATATTGAGGTTGTGCTGTCTCCTGGTGCTTCCAGCTTGGATTCCCAAGGGAAAAGGAGTGGATAATTCCCGCCTGGGATTATCCAAAACTCAGTGATCATGACGTGAAATTCCACGGGCTGTGTCCCAAACACACCCAAATCCCATCTATCCACAGGAGGTCCTGCTCTTTTCCAACCTTCTCTCCCTGCCTCCATCAGAATTTTTATCTCTTTTTTCCAAAGGGTCTCCCCTGCATCATTCCCCATAATCCATTGACCCAATGGATCCCAATCCTCTAAAAATAGGGAGAAAAGCTCCTGCTTTTCCTCTCCTTTTTTTCCCACTCAGAACACAGAGCCTCCAGCCACGGCACACCTGGAATTTGGCTCCATCCTTAAAATCCAACCCCAGGGAGCCGTGGAGAGACCCCTGTGTTGGCTGCTGGAAGCTCCTGGATCAATTCCTCCACAGAGTCCAGTGCTTAGAACCACTCCAGCTTGGGAATACTGAATTCCCAATGAATGAATTCCCAATTAATTAACTAAAACCTGGGAAAACCCCAGGAGAGGTTTCAATATCCCTGCCCTTCGCTGGAGTCACCTGTACCCAGCTGGATTCACCCGAGCTCATGGTTCCTGTTGGAATTGTGCTGATTTTCCAAGGAGGGGTGGAAAATCGAGGTAGGGGAAGAAATTCCAGGTGGGAAAGGCAAATCCAGGTGGGAAGGGAGGCTCACCTGGTACACCTGGTCCGTGGTGCTGTTCTTTTTCACCCGCACCGTCACCGTGGTAACATCTGGCAGCGCCACCCGGAGCTCCACGTCGGAGACGCCGTTGTAGTTCTGGGAAAAAGGGAAGGAAAGAGGCCCCAAAAATCAGGAAATCCCCAGTTTTCCAGTGGTTTGGGATCCCTCCAAATCTCATAGCCCCGGGGAATTCCAGAGGGGTTTCAGTGTGGGAGGAGGGATGGGGTTGGATAAATGGGGTCGGATTCTTCTCCTGAGGAATGGGACAGAGGGACACGACCTCAACTTGTGCCAGGGGAGGTTGAGGTGGGATATTTGGGAAAATTCCTTCATGGAATTCCTTCATTCCTTTGTGGTCGGGGCTGCCCAGGGCAGTGGTGGAATCGCCATCCCTGGAATTGTCCAAACTGGGGGGTTTGGGACCAAGCTGGATT
Source organism: Climacteris rufus (assembly GCA_013398175.1). Lineage (NCBI taxonomy): Eukaryota > Metazoa > Chordata > Aves > Passeriformes > Climacteridae > Climacteris > Climacteris rufus. The sequence continues at coordinate 3,305 of VZRZ01005794.1, forward strand.
CACCCTCTGAACTTCCCAGGTTGCCTCCTGAGCCGGTCATTCCCACCCTACTCCCTGTATCCCAAAGGATAACGGGGTTTGGAGCACTTCTGGGAGCCTGGGTCGTCTTACCCCGTCAAAAACGGGTGGAATTGTCCCAAAAAACGTGTGGATGTGCCACGGGGGGACATGGGTGGCCTTGTGGGGACGGTTGGATACAAGGGCCTCTGAGGGGTTTTCCACTCCTGGCATTCCATGATTCCATGGAAGGGGGTCCGTCTTCCATGGAATTCTGCTGGATGGTGCCACCCACCTCGTCCGACTCCGACAGGAACTCCTGCATGATCTCGCTCTCGCCGATGACCCGGATGGAACACACTGTGGGACACAGGGAATGTCACCGGGATCTGCTGGGAACGGGGACCTTCCCATCATCCCGACCCCACCTGAGGGGAATTCCTTCAGCTGGGTCACCTCCTGTCCCCTGTGCCACTGGTTAACTCCATGTTTTCCATCTCCTGGTGTCCTTCCATGGATCCAGAACCTGTCCAAGGTGCATCAGGCCAACACCTGCCATGTCTTGAGTGTCACCTGGGTCACCTCTGTCACCTCCTGTCACCTCATGTCACCTGGGTCACCTCCTGTCCCCCCTGCCTCACTTGTTAACTCCATGTTTTCCATGTCCTGGTGTTCCCCCATGGATCCAAAGCTCTCCGGGGTGGATAAACTCAAGGAGCATCACCTGGGTCACCTCCTGTCCCCCCTGCCTCACTTGTTAACTCCATGTTTTCCATGTCCTGGTGTTCCCCCATGGATCCAAAGCTCTCCGGGGTGGATAAACTCAAGGAGCATCACCTGGGTCACCTCCTGTCCCCCCTGCCTCACTTGTTAACTCCATGTTTTCCATGTCCTGGTGTTCCCCCATGGATCCAAAGCTCTCCGGGGTGGATAAACTCAAGGAGCATCACCTGGGTCACCTCCTGTCCCCCCTGCCTCACTTGTTAACTCCATGTTTTCCATGTCCTGATGTCCCCCAAGGGATCCAGAACCTCTCCAAGGTTGATAAACCCAAGGAGCATCACTTGGGTCACCTCATGTCCCCCCAGTGTCACCTGTTAACTCCACGTTTTCCATGCCTTGGTGTCCCCTCAAGGAACCAAACCTCTCCAAAGTGGATAAACCCAAGGAGCATCACCTGGGTCACCTCCTGTCCCCACAGTGTCACCCGTTAACTCCATGTTTTCCATGTCCTGGTGTCCCCCCAGGGATCCAGAACCTCTGCAGGGTGATTGAGTGTCACCTGGGCCACCTACTCAGTGTCACCTGTTAACTCCCTGTTTTCCATGTCCTGGTGTCCCCTCTATGGATCCAAACCCCTCCAGGGTGGATAAACCCAAGGAGCATCACTTGGGTCACCTCCTGTCCCCTGGGTCACCTGTTAACTCCACGTTTTCCATGCCTTGGTGTCCCCTCAAGGATCCAAACCTCTCCAAAGTGGATAAACCCAAGGAGCATCACCTGGGTCACCTCCTGTCCCCACAGTGTCACCTGTTAACTCCATGTTCTCCATGTCCTGGTGTCAGTCACCCCAAGGATCCAGACCCTCTCCAAGCTGGCTCAGCCCCAAAAGTACGACCTGGGTCACCTCCTGTTCCCACAGTGTCACCTGTTAACTCCATGTTCTCCATGTCCTGATGTTCTCCCATGGATCCAAACCCCTCCGGGGTGGATAAACTCAAGCAGCATCACCTGGGTCACCTCCTGTCCCCTGTCTCACCTGTTAACTCCATGTTCTCCATGTCCTGATGTTCTCCCATGGATCCAAACCCCTCCGGGGTGGATAAACTCAAGCAGCATCACCTGGGTCACCTCCTGTCCCCTGTCTCACCTGTTAACTCCATGTTCTCCATGTCCTGATGTTCTCCCATGGATCCAAACCCCTCCGGGGTGGATAAACTCAAGCAGCATCACCTGGGTCACCTCCTGTTCCCACAGTGTCACCTGTTAACTCCACGCTTTCCCTGTCCTGGTGTCCCCTCAAGGATCCAGACCCTCTCCAAGCTGGCTCAGTCCCAGAAGAATCACCTGGGTCACCTCCTGTCCCCTGTGTCACCTGTTAACTCCACGTTTTCCATGTCCTGGTGTCCCCAGGGATCCAGACCCTCTCCAAGCTGGCTCAGCCCCAGAAGCATCCTGTGTCCCCTCCCACCACTCCACCCCAAACCCAACCCTGCCACACCCAACCCCTTTCCCTGGCGGGGCAGGAACTCCGGGATCCCCTGGGATCCCTTGGGATCCCCTCCCAGCCCCGTACCCTTCTCCAGGTACTCCTCCAGGCCCCTCCTGCGTGCATCCAGCTGCTGTTCGGACAGGGAGAACGGCCACTTCCCGGGCAGCCGCGGGAAGGTGAAGTTGGCGAATTCCCGCTTCAGGTTCTGGTGCAGGATGGCGAATTCCCGGTACCGCTTGGAGCAGAGCTGGCGCCCAGCCATGTAAACGTTGTACACCTGGGGGAAAGGGCACAGCTGAGGGCATATTCCCAAAAATTCCCAGATATTCCCAAGAGCTCGGCCTCGCCTGCCCTCCCTGAGAGCGGGGTTTGGACAAGGAGGAGGAATTGGGATGAGGGATTGGGAGGAGGAGGGAAAAGCGCTGGTCCCTGGAGCTGGGGGGTGTCCCAGCTGCTCCCTGTGTTCCAGGGCCTCATGTGGCATCCAAAGCTCCAAATCTTGGGATTCAGGTTCGTGGCTCCTTCCCACAGAGAGGTCCCAAACCCCCCACGTTTCATCCAAAGCCCCCAAACTCAAAATTCAGGTTCATGGTTCTTTCCCCTGAGCAACAGAGAGGTCCCAAACTTCCATCCAAAGCCCAAAAACTTGGGATTTGGGTTCATGGCTCCTTCCCACGGGACACAGAGAGATCCCAAACTCCCATGTTCCATCCAAAGCCCCAAATCTTGGGATTCAGGCTCATGGTTCTTCCCCCTGAGAACGGGAAGTCTGAAATTCCCCATGTTTCATCCAAAACTACAAATCTTGGGATTCGAGCTGCTGGCTCCTTCCCACAGGACACAGAGAGGTCCCAAACTCCCCATAATTTATCCAAAGCCCAAAACTCAGGATTCAGGTTTACAGCAGCTCCCCTCAAGACACAGAGAGATCCCAAACTCCCCATGTTCCATCCAAAGCCCCAGATCTTGGGATTTAGGTTCATGGCTCTTTCCCCTGAGAAAGAGAGGTCTGAAATTCCTCATGTTTCATCCAAAACTCCAAATCTTGGGGATCAGGTTCGTGGCTCCTTCCCACAAGACACAGAGATCCCAAATTCCCCATGTTTCATCCAAAACTACAAATCTTGGGATTTAAGCTCCTGGCTCCTTCCCATGGGACACAGAGAGATCCCAAACTCCCCATGTTCCATCCAAAGCCCCAAATCTTGGGATTTAGGTTCATGGTCCTTTCCCCTGAGAAACAGAGAAGTCCCAAACTTCCATCCAAAGCCCAAAAACTTGGGATTTGGGTTCATGGCTCCTTCCCCTGAGAAAGAGAGGTCTGAAATTCCTCATGTTTCATCCAAAACTCCAAATCTTGGGAATCAGGTTCGTGGCTCCTTCCCACAAGACACAGAGATCCCAAATTCCCCATGTTTCATCCAAAGCCCCAAATCTTGGGATTTAAGCTCCTGGCTCTTTCCCACAAGACACAGAGAGATCCCAAACTCCTCATATTTCATCCAAAGCCCCAAACCTCAAAATTCAGGCTCATGGATCTTTCCCCTGAGCAACAGAGAGGTCCCAAACTTCCATCCAAAGCCCAAAAACTTGGGATTTGGGTTCATGGCTCCTTCCCATGGGACACAGAGAGATCCCAAACTCCCCATGTTCCATCCAAAGCCCCAAACCTCTGGATTCCATGGGATTCCTTTCCCATTCCTTTACTGCTCCATTTTCAAAGCCAATCCACTCCATCCCATGGAGGAGAGTGAAACCCCCTCGTACCCAGGCCTTGCTCATCGGGATAAGGAGATCCCAAACTCCAGCATTCCCTTCATTCACTTCCCACCAGGAAGGGGATCCAGAGGGAACAGAGGAGGTGGGGATTGCCTGGAGCAGCCCCCCGAATCCACAGGGCTGGAGCCATGTGGGGGTTCCCAGGATCCCTTTTCTCCTGCCCAGCTTATCCAGCAGCATTCCTGGTGCTGGAATTTCGGGATTCAGTGGCCAGTGCCAGGTGAAAACCCGGGGGATGTGAAATAATTAAGCCCTGGGGTTAATGATGGTTAATGAGGAGGGGTTGCTTGTGGTCTCTGGATCCCTGGTATCCCTATGGGAGCTGGAAGGATTGGGAATTTCCTCTTGGTTTATCCATTTATTTCCTGGGAGAAGTGGCTTTAATTTGTCCATGTGTCCTGTAGCACTGCCAGGCTGGCTCTTGCCATATTCCAGTATTCCTGTTTTCCAATATTCCAATTTTCCAACAGCCCTGTATTCCTACATTTCAGTAATCCTTTATTTCAGCATTCCTACATTCCAGCATTCCTACATTCCAACCCTCCAACAGCCCTGTATTCCTACGTTTCAATAATCCCATGTTTCAATACTCCCAAATTTCAATATTCCAATAGCTCTGTATTCCTAAATTCCAATATTCCTAAATTTCAGCGTTCCTATATTTTAATATTCTTGTATTCCTACAGCCCTGTATTCCTGTATTTCAATATTCCTAAACTTGAGCATTCCAACATTTCAACATCCCAACAGCCCTGTATTCCTAAATTCCAATAATCCCAAATTCCAATATTCAAATATCCCTGTATTCCTACATCTCAATATTCCTGTATTCCAATATTCCAACAGCCCTGTGTTCCTATATTCCAGTACTCCTATATTCCAATATTCCTGTATTTCAAGGTTCCTACATTCAGCATTCCTACATTTCAATATTCCAATAGCCCTGTATTCCTGTATTTCAATATTCCTACAGTCCTGTATTCCTATACTCCAATATTCCTGTATTTCAATATTCCTGTATTCCAATATTCCTGTATTTCAAGGTTCCTACATTCAGCATTCCTACATTTCAATATTCCAATAGCTCCGTATTCCTGTATTTCAGTATTCCTGTATTCCAATATTCCAACAGCCCTGTGTTCCTATATTCCAATATTCCAATATTCCTGTATACCAATATTCCAACAGCCCTGTATTCCAACAGGACCTGTGAGTCTGTGGATTCCCAAGGATCCCCCTGTCCCCTTCCAAGGGAGGGATGTGATGGAATGACACTCTTATCCCAGGATTCTGACCCCTCTCCACTTTTCCCCTCTCTCACAACTGGAAGTCATTCCCAAAACCTGTGTATCCCTGAGGAAAATCCCTCCATCCTCAGCTGGGAGAGGAAACCTCCATGAGCTGGGGTGACATTCCCACAGTCACATCCCAAGGGTGGCAGCTCCAGCCAAACCTTCCTTGGATCCAGCCCTGAAATTCCAGCAAAGCCACAATTCCCAATATTCTCCATCCCATCCCAAACCTCCCCACCCTCACCCGCAGCTCCCTGGCTCTGGAAAAAGCAGGAGCAGGAGGAAAACTTGGATTGGGGAGGAGTTTGGAACACTAAGCTGCTGGTTTTCAGGAAGAATCCTACTGTTTTGGGAAAAATCCTACTATTTTGGGGAAGAATCCTGCTATTTTGAGGAAAAAATCTGCTGTTTTAGGGAAAAATCCTGCTATTTTGAGGGAAAAAAATACTGCATTTTTGGGGAAGAATCCTGTCCTTTGTGACTTCCTCCTGTCCCCACAATGAGTGTCCTTATCCCACTTATTTTGGGTCCTTTTCCAAGGATTCCCTCACCAGTCTCCAAGGATTTCCTCCCCAGACCCAACCTGAGGGGCCAAACCCAACCCTAAAACTCATGGAATGCACCTGTGCCAGGAACTTAGGACATGGAAAAAGGACAGGAAAATGGTTTTTTTATGGCTATTTCCCTTCTAAAGGGAAAAGAAATCCTGCAGAAACCCTGGAGACGGGAAGTTTTGCCTCAAGGAACCTTTTCCCTTTGCTTTCCCATCTACCCCACATCCCAAAACCTTGGAAACACCCACAGGGAAGCTCACAGGGGATCAAACAACTTGATAATCCCGATATTCCCAACAAAAGAACGAAACCACTTGGGAAACAACCAATTTTTAAGCATTCCAGGGGAGATTCCAGAGGGGGAAGAACCCTCACCACGAACTTCTCGCCGTTCTGCTCCACGTGCTTGTAGGTGGGGATGGAGATGGGCACGGCCTGTTTCTCCGTGTAGTCGTAGAAGGATTGTCCCAGGGAATCCTCGCCGGGATCCAGGCTCTCGGCCTCGTGCGGGGGCACCGACAGCACCGTCAGGATCAGCTCCTTCTCTCCCGCCCGGATCAGATCCACCACCTGCTTGTGGGTGGCTCCTTCCACGTTCACCCCGTTCCTGCAGGGAAAACGGACACAGGTGACCACGCACCCCGCAAACCGGGATCGTCCCCTTCCCAAGGAATTCCCAGGGAAACGCTGAGAACCCAAGGCATTCCCAAGACACCTCTAGAACATTCCTGAGAATCCCATCACATGGTTCTGGCTTTGCCCAGAAAATCTGGATCAAATCAGTTCTAGAAAATTCATCCCAATCCTCTTCAAGCCCTCCTGGAATCCCATGGAAGTGCTGAGGACCCAAGACATTCCCAAGATACCTCTAGAACATTCCTGATGTTCCCAAGAGCCCCATGGAATGCATCTGGCTTTGCCCAGAAAATCTGGATCAAATCAGTTCTAGAAAATTCATCCCAATCCTCTTCAAGCCCTGCTAGGATTCCATGGAAATACTGAGGACTCAAGACATTCCCAAGACACCTCTAGAACATTCCTGAGAATCCCATCACATGGTTCTGGCTTTGCCCAGAAAATCTGGATCAAATCTACTCAACAAAGTTCATCCCAATCCTC
>VZRZ01005796.1:14780-30203 GCA_013398175.1 Climacteris rufus
AAATTTAATAGAAGAGCCAGAGCAAGAGAGCAGAGGCTTATGGCATTGTGGTTCTGTGTCTCTACTTCACCTGTTTGACATGTCCTGTAATGACTTGTGACTGTGGGTAAGAATAACTGCACAGGCTGGCAGTGTGAGCAGAGCGTGTGCATGCGGGACACAGAGGCAGCATGGGGGCCAGGGGGCGGGCGTGGGGAGTGCATGGACATCAGAGTGCAAACACAGACACATTCCTGCAGTGAAACAGTCGTCTGCTGAGAATCGCCCTCTGGAAGACATGGTTATGATTTAACAGAAGAATTCGCTAAAATGTTCCCTGGTGCTGATACTGTTCTTAATAATATGAAGAGATTTTGCCAGGAAGAGGAATAAAACCATCAACTGGATGGATTTTAAAAAAAAAAGAAAACAGGCACACCGTGGGTTTTTTTTAGAGCATGCCGGGGGGAAAATGATGGTTTTTTCATTTTCAAAAAAATGCCTCGTTCTCCAAATTTCCCCAGCCAAGCAAGGTTGTTATATATGGTAGGTAGGGAAAGCAGAGTGTGGCAATAAAGGGGTTAATCCACGGAGCACAGAGCCATCTGGCTGAGCTGGTTTGTTATAATCGAGCAGATTATGTTCACGGGACTCAGAGTTTAAGGCTCCTCTCCCATAGAGCAACTGTGCACAACTCAAGCAGACCAACTTTGGGACTTTGAATGAACGCATTTACATCCACCTTTCTCTTCATGTCGACTTTTCTGGAAACATTCACACGGATGCCATGGTTACTCCTACCACGGTAAGGGAAATTTGACGTTTTCTAATGGGGTCCTAAGAGGGCGGGGAGGGGAGGGGGGCAGAGGGGTCCTTTAAAGAAGTATAATGGGGAGGAGGTAGGGGTCTTGGAAGCAGGAGATGTGTCCCAAATGTTGCCTTTCCCATTGTGCCTCCTCCTTCCCCCACCCCTACTTGCCCTATAGTTTGCTTTAGTCCTGAGGTTCCCCTCTCCTGCTGCTGCTCACGCTGTTGTTCAGGTCTCCGGCAAGAAAAGAGCAGAGGAGAAATGCGAGGTGCTACAGGACTCTGAAGCACAAGCAAAGGAGACTTCTTGTTTTGTTTTAAGAGGGGAACCAGCAAGTTGAGATACAACAAAAGGGGTTGGAAATGTTGACCGTGGATTGCAAGAAGCAGCCTCAGCACACGTAGCGCTCTCGCCCTCCGGCAGAGTCAGAGCCCATGGCAAGCAAAGCCCAAATCCCCCAGTTTCTAGCCTCGCCTGCCTCAGGTAACCAGCTTCACTGGAGCTGTCTTACTCTGTGCATGTGCCAGACACTGCAAACCCTATTCACAACCTTTGAATCAGTCCTCATTCTCCTCAAACCCAAACACTAAATTCTCTGGGAAGAGCTGGAGATCAAAAGATTCCCTGCACATCTGTGTCTAGGTGACAAAGATACACTGGCTCTGTGCTGGAATGGCAGGGAAGCTGTTCTTACGTTGCAGCTTCCAGTGTTTGGTAAGTTCCTTCTAGGAATGCAGCACACAACTAATCAGCAGAGGTGCACATGTAGAGAGCAAAATAGAAAGCTGGTTCTCATCTAAGCAGCTGAAATGCAGCTTAAAGCATCAGTTACTGACGAGTCCTTATGGAGACACCAAACTGCTCTTAGCCAAGAGGGGAAAAAGTCCTTGAATGGTTTAGATAGTTTTCTGATCAGTTCCTAATCCTTCATTAAAATAAACGGGAAAGCTCTGTGCTGGTCCTATCTCTTGGACTATAAATATGCAGTATCTGGAGAGATGGATATTTTGGGTTGAATAGGCTGCTATGCGCACATTCCCTGGTTCCTATATTGCAAAACCAGTTATTTAGAGATGACTCTGTGTGTGAGGGGGGCTGCTTTCCCCCCCTCCCTCCTTTTTAAATAGACAGGGATGTGTGTTGTATGGTCCAGACAATTGTTATGAGCTACAACCTTTCAGCAAACACTCTTTGCTCTCAGGCTCGCGTGATTTGTTGCATGAGGAGTGCAAATGGTATGTAAAGTTTTGCCTTTGCATTGTGCCTTCAGGAAAATATCCAGACAAATAGGAGAGGCATTCTCAGGCACAAAAATACCTGATATGTGCACGCCTGCAAGTGAAGGAGTGGCGCAAGAAGCACCTATAAATGGGATGCAAGAAAAAGGGAAATCTAATAATAAGAAAAAAAAAAGGACCAAAAAACAAAAAAAAAAAAAAAAAAAAAAAAAAAAAACAAAAAAAAAAAAAAAAAAAAAAGCCTTGCCTTGTGGCAAGGCAGACAAAAGCAGCAGAGAATGGAAGAGAGTTCAGCATGGTTCCAGCTGCTGGTAGTAAAAAAGCCTGGTCTGAGATACACGTGTCAGGACCAGGAGCTCTGTGTGTGAGCACGGTGGGGGGGGGACAAAAAGTGGGGATGAGTGTAGGTGGTGAACCCAAAATATGGGGAGCAGAGGAGGCACCAGCAGAGAGGCAGGAGGGGCATACTTTGTGTAGAGGGGTGTTATATGTTGAGGTATGCAAAACATGTAGCTTGAAGAGGTTTTGTTTGTTTTGTTCTGCTGTGAGTTGGGGTGATTTTCTTTTCAGGGAACAAAAAATGAAATGGTGCCTATAAAGATAGATAAAAACTGGAGGGAAATAAAGTGCTATGTGTTCATTGTTGTGTATTGGGGTAATAAGGTGGTCAGTTTGAAAGGGAAACTGCTGCACATCAGCTGGAAAAAAGAGGATCTTCGTGGGTGGCAGAAAGTTTAGGAGCTCAGAAGGGGAAGTAACACTTGGGAGAGATGGGAAAAGGTACAGACTGGAGGTTGGGTGAGGATGTGAAAGGGACATACAAGGATGGTAGGGTCTGCAAGGGGGAGGTTGGGTATGGAGTGGGAGTGGAGGGAGAAAGGTGACAGCACTAGGGATGTTTGGAGGAGGAATTCAAATGTGAACCATTGGCTATTTGGAGAAAGGTATGGAAAATAATCAGCTACATGATGCTTGTGGGGGGCGTCAAAAGGAGACACCTTTGACTCTGTCAAGAAATAGATACAGGGATGTATTTACAAGGAAGGTATCAGGGTATGAAAGGCAAGGCTGGCATGGTGATGGAAACATGTGCCAAGAACAGGAATGCAGAGACAAAAATGAGCTGGATGGAGATGGGGTTAAATCCATCTCCATGGTGAGGGGAAAAGGGTATCAGGTCCTGTAAGTGTATTAGAGACATTTCAGAGGAGGCTGGAAGCCTGCTGGAGTGTGCTGCCTGCTTGCAAGGGAGACACTGAACTGGGGAAAAAGCCACGGAAAGGTGCTGTGAGGAAATTCAAGAGAGTGAAAATCATGGGGCCAGGAAGAATTGTGACAAGAATATGAAGTCATGGCAGGTGTTGAGAAGCACAAGAAAGGGGAAAAAATAAGGAATGCAGGAGGCATGAATGAGGATGAAATGAAAAGCTATGCTTTCTGTAAAGATGCCTAGGGAAGAGTTGGTTTAGAGGACATACAGGGTGAGGGAGCACACCCTGAGTGTGAGAGGAAATTTGGGGGTGTGTTGCTTAGCAGGCAAAGGGAGGAAGTAGTGCAGCAGTGATTTGGTCAGCAGAACAGGGGATGCCTCTTGACTGGGGAGTTGGAGTAACACAGGGGAAGAACAGGCCATGGGTTACAGGGGAAGCAGTTGAGGCAAGAAAGGAATAATGGGAAGACTGTGGGAGGAGGAGAACATACACAAAGCAAAAGGAGCAATTTTCTGTTACAACACACGTAACAAATGTGTTTAGATCTCTGTGGTAGGTACTGGCTGAGAGAAGCAGCAAGAGGGAATGGAACAAATGTGCTGGTGGAGAAATGACTCAAGATATAAAAGGGTGGGAGAAGAAGGAATGGGAGGGAAAACTACCTGGAGGGTTGTATAAGCCACATGACTGTACTGAGGTCAAAAGTAAAGTGTGAAGTGTGTGGGGAGGCGAGTGGAGCTGGGAGCTGTAGGGCATGAAAGAGAAGTGAATGGGAATGACAGTTCATGTTGCAAGGGGCGAGGAGCTCAGTGGGGGCTGATACAAAGTGCTGTGTGAGAGAGGAAGGTACCTGTCAGGTTTTGCCTGCTTGCAGGGGCTGTGCAAGGCAAGGTGGAAGGAGTGAAAAGTTGTGCCTGATAAGAGAGATTTGTGCACACAGCTTGCTTGAAGTCAGTGAGAGAAGCACAGGTGAGGATTGCAGACCTGGGTGTGGGGCCTGGGAGAAGGAAAACCACTTATGGGGGAGGGACGAGTGATGAGGAGTGAGAAAAAGTTTATGACAGCTTAAACCATCTGTGGTTATCTGCCTCGTAGTTTAAGGGAGGCTGTCTGAGTGTGCATGGGGCCCTACAAACACACACAGCACCATGAGACCAGATTGGGAGTTCAGTGCAAGGGGGGAACAAGGTAAACCCATACAGCTGTTGGTGATAGGTGCATGGATAGGTGCATGGATACATGTGATGCAGGTTCTGTGTGAGGATCAGGGATGGAAATGCTCAGTGGGTGCCGTGCTGACGTAACTGGCAGAGTTGCAGAGGGAAGCATGGGATGAGAACCACCCAGGAAAAGAAGCTGAAATCCTCAAGGGGTGTGTAAGAGCCCTGTGTGTCTGTAAGGGATGGATGCATGTGTGGAAGTCCCAAGCCCCCACCTGGGAGGCTGTGCTGATGTGCAGGGTGGCTCTCAGGGGCTGACGGGAGCATCACGTGTCCACAGAGTGCGTGGCACAGCTCTCCATGTCGAAATCAGTTACGTAAGGCTGACACCAGGCCTGAGTTCCGTGAGTGCTCAGAAAGCAGTGTTTGCATTGAGCAGGAGGGCAGGAAAAGATGACTAACCCAGAAAATGGTTTGGTGCGTGGGTAGCGATAGAAGCCGACGTGCTCGAGGTGTACCTGCCTTCTGCATGACTTGCACGGCAGGCAGGCTCTCCTCTAGGGATTTTCTTTCAGGCTTTTCATGGAGAACTGCTGAATAATCCTAAGAAAATCCTGCTATGTCTAACTACCATATTTAAACATTTTGGAAGGATATCAATACACCTGTTTTTCACACATGAAAACTTCAGCATAGAGCTGCTGGCACAAAAGGGCAAAGAAATTTCTCTGGGCCAGGTTAAGAGGGCGACTGGGTAGTTGACAGGGCTCTTGGATGAACAACCACGTGGCTGAAGTACACATCAGAACTGCAGATGTCAGTCAAAGGAAACAGGAAAGTACCAGCTTTCTCCATGGCTTGAAGCAGCACAGGAATAATGTGTAGTTGGTTGAGGGTTGAAAACATAGGATACATCTTGGGTGTGAGAGGCAAACACTAAGAACTTATTTCCCTTCAAAAAAAGTGCATTTATTGACAACAGCTGCTCTTCAAATCTTGTCTACAAACATCTTCAAATTGTGTGGCTTGCCAGGGCTTTGGTGTCCTTTAAAGCACCCTCTTGCACTTGGTAGGAAAACGCCCATTTCCATCCAGAGCTGGTGAGAAGATTGTGAGTAATCCTGTGGGACTTGCACTGGAAGAAGTCAGACCAATCACACAGAATCTGTAAGATTAAAGGCTGAAGCCTTTGAGACCAGACCTTACATAACCTCAGTTCCATGGATCATGGTTCGTAGATCCCTTTTCTGTTCATTGCAAGGATCAATTCCTGCTAAAATAAAAATAAGCAGCTTGTAAAACAAGAGGCAATTGGTGTTTGTGCAGACATGGGTTGTGTTGGGAAGCCATTGTCCCTTTTTTCACACTGGTTTCCCACTGTGGAGCCCAGGTCAAGCTCTCCAGCTGGATAACTTTTCCTTACAGCCGGGTGTAGTCTGTGGAAATCACCTTTCTCCTCTGGTGGGAGTGAACTCTCCACCATGGCAGGCTGTGGGTGGAGGGGATGGTGAAGCTGCTGTCCATGAGGGGGAGATGCAGTCCCAGGCACTGGGATTGAGCTGGGTTGAAACCACACACCACAGCCTGCTCAGCCCACTGCCACCAGTGCTTCCCAGGGCAATGCTCTGGCCTCTGACCACCCCACTGCCCCCGCTGGGGAAATAAAAGTCCAAGTGGAACCGAGCTGTCAGCTGCCTGGGGAAAGAGAAAGGGATTGATGGGCACAGTTACTGCTGGATTGTTGCAGAAGGGGATCAAAACCAGAGTGAAAAAGCTGTGCTCAGTATGGAGAACAGGGGGCATTTGTGCCTGCCTGGACTCCTGTGCAGCCATGGAACAGCCAGACAAGTCTGCTCGCAGGGGCTGGACATCTGGGTGTCCATGCAGGTATTTGCTGGGCCGTGTGTGAGTCTCCTCGTGGTGCCAAACAGCAGCCAGGGGAAGGAGGAGTGGAGTGGGCACGAATGGCAGAGGGGATGGCAGCTGCTTCTGTGTGGGACACCCTTTGTGCATCTGTCAGGGAAAGTGGGAATCAGTCACTTTCTGAGGGGGCAGATGGGATGTGTGTTACGAGAAGGGTGATGAAGGCAGATATGGAGTGGTTTCAAGGGTTTGAAATGAGTGTTAGAGGGAATATACACAGCTATGTTTCTGATTGTATCAGGAGCCTTAAGACCATAGGGGAAGCGGATTCCTCTGCAGAAAACCTCAAGGGAGATTATACTTCCCAAGAAATTAAAAGAAAAACCACACTCAAGCACCCAGTTCAGTTGAGAGTCTCCTCCTCTCCTTCACATGTCACGAGCAAGCCAGAAAAGGTGGCCCTTTCCCTCAGGGCAGCAGCATTTGAAAGACCAGAGAAGGACCACATACTCCTCCGTCTCTCACCTCTCTCTGCCTCTCTCTCCTCTCCACCTCTTCAGACCCATGCCAAAGTGTCTTTCCCAGCAGGGCCTCTGTGTTTGTGTTTGGGGTTCCCGTCTGAGGGCCCGTGTGGCAGGGACACGTGCGAGGAGGACACGGCCCTGCTGGGGAGGGCTGTGTGCCTGTGCCTGTTCACACAGAGCTGTGGGGTCACTCAGGCTCAGGGCAGCAGCACTGGTTGTGTTTCAGTGCACACGGGAAGGGCAGCAGGGCATTCCACGTCTCCACGAAGCAGTGTAGGGCGGCAGTGTGAGTCTCAGTGCCCCTTGGCCTGTGAGCTCAGAGGGAGTAGCCTGCATAGCCATGGAAATGCAGATTCTGTAGAGCAAGGCCCACTTGGGTTATGTGCTACAAACCTGCACCAGAGGTGATGGAAGCACTCTGGCAGCATTGCAACCCACAGGGTAAGATTTGCAGCACCCCTCCAACATTTTCTGTGCTTCCACTGTGAATGTTGCCCGTAATGAACCACAGCAAAAAATGTGCTTCGTCTCTGTTGCCCTTTCACACATTCCAGCAATAAATTCCTTCATTTTGAGTTTGGCCCTGCTATAGGTTTTACATGTTTTATCTCACATTAGCTGAGTTAGCATGTGAGAATCTAGTTAATTCAAAAACATATATTTCTAGGCAATGCCCTACAACAATTCAGCCACATTTGCCAAAAGTCTAAATCGATACAGTCAGAGGTAACTGGCAGTGAATTGTAGAGGTGCAGAAGCAAGAAGTACTTTGTACTATACATGAATGTTTAAATGATTTGCTCAGAAGTGAATCCAGTTGTGAGTGTGAAGTTTAAACCCAACCACTGCTCTGAACAGCTCTGTGGTCAGACAAGTTCTCAGGCAGCATCTTCCCCTGTGACTTCTGCTGCACCCTGGAGGCGGACCCACTTGCAAGACAAAATCATCTTCTGTTCCCTCAAGAGATGGAATTTGGGCAGTATTTTCTTCCTGCTCCAAACCATGATCAGATATTTTCGTTTTTAGCTCTCAAATAGAGACTCCTCATGAATCTGATGGAGACATTCAGCCAGTTTTCCCACTATGCTTCATGTGAGATAAACTCCTAGCACCACTGGATGCTGAGATCTGTGATCAGAACTTGATTTCAGAAATGCTAAGTAACAGTGATAAGACTGATCCATTAGGGAAATAAAATAGATCACATATAGTCAGATGAGGTTAGGAAAAAAAGGTTTCTATAGATGCAAAGACTACAGTGAAAATACTTAAGATATACTTTGGAAGAATGTGGGAACTTGTCTGTACAATTCCCTACACTGTCCTACCCACTCCTAGTAGTAAGTATGTACAAAACCATATTGTAAAGTAGCAGCAAAAATAAAGTCCAGTGACACCACCTTAGAAACAGAGAAAGTTCACCCTGCTCTGGATTAGATAACAAAATCATAGTTGTTAAGAGGGACACATCATTTCATGTGCTGAAGGGTCTTCCATGGATTTGTACATTCAAATGTTAGAAAACATTTATTCACTTCCATGTTTTCAGCTCCTGCGAGAGATAAAACCATTTCCTCCTCCATTTCTCAAACAATTTGCACAGTCAGATTTTACATGACTGACTTTCCAAATGGATGATGCAGATAGCTCCGTAACATAAAAGAAAAAAATCTTCCTGAAAGGATGGGTTTTCTTTGCTGTTTATTCGTATTTGCATGTTACCCCACTTAGATCCCCTAACATCTTGAGCAATTTTCCTTCTTTGTTACTGTTTACTAAACATCTTCCTCAAATATTTGACTTTGGCTGTCCTTTGTTGAAGCCCATTCTTTTCTTACAGTTAATATGGTTTTTTTTTTTGTTTAAGCTTTTCCTTCTATTTTTGATTATGATTTTTCAGTTTTCTGACTTTCCTCAATTTCATCCACAACTCTGTGGCACCAGAGCATTCAGAAAAAAAAGCGGTGTTCCAAATAAAGGAGACCTCTTTCTTCTATTTGTCTGCCTTCTGTCATTACACTGACATTTGCACTCTCTATTTTTCTCTTCTGTGTCTTGCTTCTACTGTAAAAGAACTTCTATTGAATAAATCCAGCACTAATTCATTGTTTAAGTCATGGCTAGCTAATTTTCATATTTTACCTTTCCAACTTCCTCCCTAACATTTAGTAGAATTGCTCCAAGTTGATTTTTGCTAGACCTATTATCTTAGGCTTTTCTCCTCTGAATCTCTTATTTTCTGCCCATTTTTTAAACTAATCTCTGTCCTTCTATAAAGTAGTCTTTTATATCCTTTCCATTCTTTCTATTAATTTACAGCCCTTTCCTTCTCCTATCTCATTTTGCTCTAGCTTTGCCCTTTAACAGTTTCAGACTGAGATGATCTTTGGGGTCCCTTCCAACCCAAATCCTTCCATGATTTTATGATTTTTACAGGGTAAAACTCTTTCTGAGAGACATGGCAACCATCTCATCACATAGAGGCACCTTTAGGAAGTATTGCCTTAATATGTCTTTCTTCTTAGATGGGCTCTAGATGCACTTAGATGGAAGTGTCAAATCAATTTATTAATACAAAAGCTATTCATGAATCAATCTGGGCAGAGATTTCTGCTCAGAGACAATTTCTGTGTTCCAGTTGCCTTTGTAAGTTTGAGACACCCAAGAAGTACGTTTAGTTTTTCTGTTGAAAGAGTAACCATTACAAGATCTGAGAAAATAAAACCAATTTAAATACTACTACAAGATGAGTTTGGGGAGGAGCTGCTGTTGTTGTAGTTTTACCAAAACAAAACAAAAACAAACAAAAACTTCATGGAGTTCAATCTTGCCCTGGGAAGTTAAAGCTCCTTTTCACATCTGCTAGGATAGGGAGCGGTCTTCCTTGGAAAAGTTTGCGTTTTGGGGAAACAGATTTGTTTTTAAAGTTCAGTGATTTTTTTTTCCTGTCTTTCCTCTACTAGGAAATCTTCCTGTTAATTTTTTTCTCATACGTTGTTCACAATTGCCTCATTCCTCTGAAAAAAAAGCTGATGAATTTTCAGTGCTATCTGTTTTTTTTTAACCACCATTAAGCAAATCTTACGGGTTTAATTGTTCCTTGGTGAGTTCATTTGTTCACCTGAATCTTTCTCTGCACCTCTGGTTCAGATTGTGCCTTTTCTTACTCAGTCTCTGGTTTGACACCAGCACATCCCCCGAACCCAGTGCATTTCTGATTTACACAGGATCAGGGCAAACACAGAAACCCCACTCACTGCAGGTCAAATCCTGCCCTCAGCTGCACCTAGACAGTCCTACTAAAATGAGTGAGACTTTAACCTTGAGTTTGTGTCTTGGTGTTTGTTTTTTGGGATTTTTTTAAACCATGAGTGCACATCCAAAACATTTCAGTATGTTGAGCCATAGAAATCAGAGAAGGAGAGAGAATATGCCTATATTAGATAGCTGTATTTTGATCGGAAAAATTGCAACAAATATTGTTTGTTTGTTTGTTGTTGTTGTTTTTTGGTTTTGTTTGTTTGTTTTGTTTTGTTTTGTGTTTTGTTTTTTCTTTTTGGTTGGACTTTGTCATTTCCTCATAAACAAAGCATTCCCCTTCTTGTACTACTAAATCTCAGCTGAGTCTCTGGGGACACCAAAGTTTAGAAACCTTTCAGGCTTCTCCCTTGCTGAAACCCCAGTGTCCTTGTTGACCCCTCTGTTGGCTGCTGGAGACACCAGCCATCCACAGAGCAGAGGACTGGTGCTTGGAGCTACAGGGACAAAGCCAGTGAAGTTTGCTAGCCTGGAGCAACCAAGGGCACGATGCTTTTGCTTCACAGGGGACTCCTGGGCTTGGGACGTAAAGCAAAATTCCTCAGGCCTGGAGAATTAAACCCAACAAAATCTATCTCCCAGTACAGCCTAATATCTCCTAATATGGTCTGTGTCCCTAAGATCCCTGTCCGCCAGAGAGAATATTCTTCAAACCTCTGTTATGTTTAATTTTAAATACATCAAGTGACTGGGCTTCCACCACTCCACTTAAAATTTTCATAGCATCCCTCATCCAACTTGAGTGCCATCCATCACTACAGGATTGAGTGCTTTCTCACGGACAAGTTGTTAGCAACAACACAGTCCTGGGTGGCAGTAGGACAGCTGGCAAGAGACCATTTCAGACCAGGGGTTTGGTTTCAGTTTTATATTTTCTCTAGTTAAATTCTAGTGGCCATCTTTTTGTGATGGCATTCTTTAAGGACGAAGTGAAAATAAAAGGTATAATTGCGGAAAGTACAGAAATATTTTAATAAATAACCTGTTCTGGGAGAAAGGCTCTTTTTCAAAAGAAAGAGGCTGCACTGGTGGGGCCACACCTCAAATCCTGGGTCCAGTTTTAGACCCCTCACTACAATGAAGACATTGAGGTGCTGGAGTGAATCCAGACATAGGAACGGAGCTGAGGAAGGGTGTGGGGAGTCAGTCCTGTGAGGAGCAGCTGAGGGAGCTGGGGGAGCTCAGCCGGGAGCAAAGGAGGCTCAGGGGGCCCTGCTGGCTCTGCACAACTCCTGCCAGGAGGGGCAGCCAGGGGGGTCGGGCTCTGCTCCCAGGGAACAGGGACAGGAGGAGAGGGAATGGCCTCAGGCTGGGCCAGGGCAGGATCAGGTTGGACAGCAGCAGGAATTTCTCCATGGAAAGGGGGGCCTGGCATTGGAACAGTCTGTCCAGGGAAGTGGTGTCCCCACCCCTGCAGGTGTCCAAGGAAGGCCTGGACGTGGCACTCAGTGCTCTGGACTGGGTGACAAGGTGGGGATTGTTCAAAGGTTGGACTTGATGATCTTGGAGGTCTTTTCCAGCCTCAGTCATTCTGTGATTCTGTGAAAAGTTCAGTACCATCTCCCAAATATAACTGATATATCTGCAGCCTGACAACAACCTGGACACAATTCCAGAAGGGCACTGCAGGGAGAGCACAGGCTGTGCCACACAGAGGACAGTCCCCTGCTCTGTCAGGTAACTGCAAACACTCTCAGGTATTCAGACTGCTTGGTAGGGCACATGAACTAGGCCACAGCCTTTTTCCAGCTCTCCCAGGACAGTATGATCCTTTAGGATGACTGGAATCAGAAATCTTCTTGGTCCTCTACGGGAACTGTGCCAAATCATTGGCAAGCGAAAGGATAGATCAGATTCTTGCTATCATAGAATCATGGAATGGCCTGAGTTGGAAGAGGCCTTAAAGCTCATCTCGTTCCAACCCCCTGACATGGGCAGGGACGCCTTCCACTGTCCCAGGGTGCTCCAAGTCCTGTCCAACATGGCCTTGGGCACTGCCAGGGATCCAGGGGCAGCCACAGCTTCTCTGGGCACCCTGTGCCAGGGCCTCCCCACCCTCACAAGGATGAATTCCTTCCCAATATCCCATCTAACCCTGCCCTCTGCAAGTTTGGAGCCATTCCCCCTTGTCCTGTAACTATGGTTCCTGATGAAGAATGCCTCTCCAGCTTCCTTGTATCCTTGTTCCTGAGGTGTTCACACAACCTTCTCTTTTATGGGCTGAACAGACACAAATTTCTCTGTCTGTCTCCAAAGGGCAGGTGCTCCAACTTCACAGCCTCCTCTGGACTCACTCCAACAGTTCCATGGCCTTCTTATGTTGGGGGCACCAGAACTGGATGCAATAATCCAGGTGGGGTCTCAGGAGAGCATACACATGGGCACCACAATCCTCCTGTAGCCAAGTCCAGAAATTCGATTATTTTAATTTTTATTCATAAATACCCTAAATATTTATGGCTATCTAGGGAGACTTATCTATTCTAATTGTTTTCTGAATTTTCTTCTGATTAACTGATATATTTTAGTACCACATGGAAACTTATAGACTACAAAGTAGCATCTAAAATTATTTCCTGGTTACCTGGCAGATTTCCACTGATGGATTTCACTTTGTTTTTTTCTGTCTTTTCCCATCCATCAGCTTCTATTTTCCTCCTGCTGGATTTTCTTGAATAGCCAGTTGCTAGCTCTGGAGATAACTAGCTTAACAGAGGCCCAATTCTGACCCCACTTACATGGAAGAAGCCTAATGGTTCCCCAGGGAATAAGTTCATCTTGAGGCAGTGAAAATTTAGACCAGAGTCAAGACCTGAGAACTCAACAGAAAAACTATTGCCAATAGCCAGGGAAATGGGAGTGGCTGTTTATGCACGAAAAAAAAAAGTTTTTTAAACATTGTTTGTTTGCTTCCTTACTTATTTTTCTACTCTTTTTGCAAGAAGGTGTTGATGAGATGACTCCAGCTCTTTCAATTTTTCCATCTATAAATTTCATCCAGATGAATTATGTCAGACCCCATCTGAAAAATGAAACCTGGTGTCTTACCTTTGATCTGAGGCAAATAATCGTAGGTGCCATTGCCAACCTTCCACAGGAATGTGGCTCAGAGAAAAAGGACTTGAAAAGAACCTCAAAGATGCTTCAAAAAGCCATAAAATGTTTTAGCAATTTTGGTTTCTCCTTCTCTTTTCTTTCTGAAAAGGAACAGATGGGAACAGAAGTAAACTCTGCCATCTGGAAAGACTGAAAGATCAGTATGAAAAGAGCCAGGTGTCAAGTTTGTTCATCACCAGCCCAACTTCGTCAATTATCAACATCAAAACCTTGTCTCAACAAGGGCTAAATTACACTACAGATAAATGATTTCACAAAGCCATTTTTTCATTATCTTTTTGTCACCTAATTGTTCAGCTATCTTGAAAACCCCAGTTCTGCACAGAAAAAGAAAAGAAATTAATTTGAAGTTTTATTTCTGATGTCACAGGAAATTGCCTGCCGTGGTCTTTCCTACCCTACATTGAACACTGCAGTCTGGATTCCACTTAAAGTCCATTAGCTCTGTCATAATCTTTTACTATTATGCTAAATAGAATTTATTTATTGGTAATTTGGACCTCATTCTAATAACAGTTTGAAATGGAAATGTAGCACCTGTAAGTCTTTGAGTGGGAAATCAGAATCATAAAAACCATTATAGTACTGTTCAGTCTCTGGAGAGTGTCTGAATGCCTGACTTTTCTGCTTTAAATTTTGGAAATTATGTGTAAAAATGTAATTATATATATATGCATTATAGATATATCTATGTATGTGTACACACACACATATATATGCAGTAATTGTACACATAACAAGACTGAAGATGTCTTGTTCCTTATCTGAGTACATTTTCTCTTTTTACTATTTTTATTTGCGTTTCAATTATGAGAATTCATAACACCTTTGGTTTTAACCTTATTATTACAGAAGTGGATATTCTTGCTTTATGCTTTCTACTGAAGGACTTTTGAGGAAATAACTTCCCTTCTGCATACTAATGAGACTAGTAATACAGATCCCCAGAAATTCAAGTAAGGAACCTGTGTCAGCCTTGGCCCAGATCTAAGTTCTGGGGTCTCACCATCACTGGTGTCATGAATTCAATTTTTAAAGCTTTTTTTTCTCTTTGTGTTTCTATCTTCCTACATTCCCTTGAGGTAAACATTGCATTTCTATCTCCTGCTTTCCACTTGTGTGTACCTAACTCCCTTTAAAAAATCACCCCAGACTCTCTCTTAACTTAAATTTAGGGACACTCTTGGAATTAAACACCACCACAAAACACCACAACATTCCTTGATGCTTTCCCAATATTTCAAGTTTCACTTTCACTTGGATACAAGAGCAAAATCTCTAAGTCAGAAAATTTTAATTCGGATTCAAGGAAATGAGACTCTTTACAAGGGCCTGGAATGACAGGACAAGTGGGAATGGATTCCCACTGCAGAGTTAGATTGGATATTAGGAAGAAATTCTTCCCTGTGAGGGTGGGGAGGCCCTGGCACAGGGTGCTCAGAGAAGCTGTGGCTGCTCCATCCCTGGCAGTGCCCAAGGCCAGGCTGGAAGGGGCTCTGAGCACCCTGGGGCAGTGGGAGGTGTCCCTGCCCATGGCAGGGGGTGGGATGGGATGAGATTTAAGGTGTCTTCCCACCCAAACTATTCCATGGTTCTATGACTCTGTCTGTATCCAACAATTCCAATCAATATTTCTGTTCTTCAAACCCCGAGAATTCACACACACATTGAGTTTCCTGGTGAATACCCTCAATCCTCTTTTACCATCTTCTGCAGAACTGTTTTGCTTCTTAGTTGCAAAACAAATCTTTCCAAAAGCTGGAGCTGCATAATCTGGTACTGTTTTGCCACACATAATGCAATCCTTTATGCCTCTTTTACAAGTTGGCTCTGATTGCCTTTTGTCAAATTTTGCTTGTAGTCCTCAATTATCTCCTGTGTCTGCATATTCCTCTGGGTTTGTGGTTTGCTAACCCAGTCAGCTGTGGCTGTCTTCTGCTTGTCCTCCAAAACATGCAATTTGTTTTGTTTCTTCTGTGCAACCTGGCAACTTTTTGTTGTGTTTTTTCCTCTAGACATAGATCAGGAGTTTGTAATACTCTTTTTTTTTTTTCTCCTCAGTTTGATGCCTCTGGGCCCCAGCACCATCTGAGTATATAGTGTCCACAAGCTCCCCTGAAATTTCCCATTCGATTGAAAAAGCCTCAAATACGCTGTGCAAAAGAGTTTTGTCCATTTTTTTTTGGTTTTTTTTTTTTTTTTTTT
>VZRZ01005796.1:30384-60809 GCA_013398175.1 Climacteris rufus
AGTTTTGTCCATTTTTTTTTTTTTTGTTTGGTTTTTTTTTTTAGTTCATATGATGCTGATACCTTTCAAAATTTTTTTACCACAGTCTGGTCACTGCCTTGCTCTTCCTCTCCTAATGCCATGGTAATGAAGTAAATCTATGACCTCTGACCATGCCCCCAAGACATAAAAGACACAATTATTGCTGCTCATGTCCTTTTTCAATGCATTCCTTATTTTTGTGAGAAGGCAAATTCTTGTTTGAATCACTTCTTGCTTGACTTCAGGAAATGTTAGACTCTTCCAGGACCTTTGGCCTCTCTATTTTCTCATCTTCATCTTTCTTCTCTTCATGCTTTACATATGATCTTCTTTTTCTCATTTTCTCCTTCTGCAGTGCACTGTGCCTTGATGATGGTTAGACAGAACTCGGACAAAAAAAAAAGGAATTATGGGAAAAGGCACAATTGTATTCCTCTTTCAGAAAGACATAAATTGAAACCATCTTTAATGGTTAAAATCAAGAGGTTTTTTTCAAAATTGTTTAGAGCCACAGAAAAAAATTGCTTTATCAGACTTCTGCACTACATCTCCACCAACTTAATCAGATCATGATTTAACACCTGTTTACTTGCCTTCCCATTCCATGAAAGACTTTTAGTAACTCTGACCCTTGCCGTGTTCCCTCCTAGATGTTCGTCCAGATTTAGTGTAATGCTTCTGTCTGCACCTCAGAATTGCTTCTTCACAATTAAAATTCTTCTTCAAAATACTTCTTCACAATCAGAAAACTCCCTGTCCTGGATGCACTTACACAGGGTTTTACCCCTTTTCCACTTTCTCTGAGTACCAGCAGCAGTGTGGGCTTTAGATATTTTAGAGCTCTGCCTGTGCAGTCTAAAAGCTGCTGAGTGAGACAGATGCTGAGTGTCCTATTCCACCCCTTACCACAAAACCTGTAGGAATTTGGTGTTTTGCAGAATTTTGTACCTTTAGTAGAAAACTCTCAAATTTAGAAATTACTGGGAGGGATTAGCAGACAACGGGATCCTGTAAAATTTTTTTCCTTCACAGAACAGTCTAGAAAGGCATAGTGAGACTGCATGGGAGGAATTGAAGGGTAAAGCAATAATCATAAGATCATAGAGTCATAGAATGGTTTGGGTTGGAAGAGACCTTGAAGATCACCCAACTCCACCCCTGCCATGGGTAGGGACACCTTCCACTATCCCAGGGTGCTCCAAGGCCTGTCCAATGTGGTCTTGAACACTGCCAGGGATCCAGGGGCAGCCACAGCTTCTCTGGGCACCCTGTGCCAGGGCCTCCCCACCCTCCCAGGGAACAATTCCTTCCCAATATCCCATCCAACCCTGCCCTCTGGCAGTGGGAGGCCATTCCCCCTTGTCCTGTTCCCTCAGCCCTTGCCAAGAGTCTGTCTCCACCTTTCCTGTGGGCTCACTTCAGGCCCTGCAAGGCCACGGTGAGCTCACCCCAAAGCTTCTCCTCTCCAGGCTGAATTCCTATTCTAAAGCAATGACTATATGGCTAAAGAATATTTCTGTTCCAATAAATATTTTCATGTTTATTTTGTGGCCATGCCTAATTTTAAATTATTATTTAGGAGCAACTGGGAGTCAGTATGGACTGTCTCTATGTTGGGGGATTCTGGAAAAGCAGACACATCTTATTTTTGTGTGTGTGTGTTCTGATGGTTACTTGCCCTGACATAATATGAAGTAGGCTTTTGCTTTTAATTCATAAAGAAGGTCAGTGTGTTGTCCTGCTTAATTTCATTTGTTGCATGTTACAGTAAGGGAAGGTCTCATTCACAGTGTAAACCAGTGATCTTCCATGCTGACAGCCCAGTTTGTACAATCCTCTTATTTAGTGCCTCTGTAAACCCAGCAAACTCAAAGGTTTATAGCAAGGCCCTGTTACTGGAAAAGAAATGTAATTATCTGACTTCCTGATCAGTCCAGCTGTTTCAGAAGCATCAGCCGTCCCTCAGAGTTATAACCATGAGACTGGAGGAAACTGGGACCAAGGCTTTCAGGCTCTTTCACCCACAACAAGTAGGAACTTGCACTCACACACAGCTTTCAGTAAGGAAATTCCTTATATCACCTGGTTGTAGCAGGGTGTGCATCTGAAAAATGCAGCCCTTCTCCCCAGGCATGGATATGTGGCTTTTCTCCCAAAGGAAAAGGTGCTAGCCAAGGGGCTGCACAGTGTGTCACATTACACCAGGGCATCTTTGCATAGGACTCTATCTGCCAGACAAACACCAGGCAATCTCTCATACACCTGGGTGAGGGTCTTCAAGTCATGCACTGAAGACACCAGTTGACAGACAGCTAGTGCTCAATGCAGAAAAAAACCTGGATTCTCTAAAAATAATTCGGTCAGCTTTACCATGTTTCAATTGCCAGGTTCTGCCTGTATCAACTCACTAGGATCTGTTGTTTTAATTTTGAACCCTGGCACTACAAATATTCTGGGGTGGGAATTTTTCAGGCAGTGGTCTGCCAGTGTCATAATGGATTCACACCCAAGCTAGTTTGAATGAATGCTTTAAGGAAGATTTCTTGAGCTGTAATTAGTAATGCATTGCTGGAACCTACATACTGCATATTTAAATATTTCTCCATTGGGTCTTATTAGTGACACCTTGCTAAACCCTAGCAAAACCTCCTGTCATTCATTCAGGTGTTTATTCACTCATTCATTCTTTCTTGTTTCTTTTCTTTTTGGGAGCAAATTAATTTCTTTATGGTTTTCCATTTTTACTCTCTGCTCTTGGGGTATAAGCCGATCCACTCAGATGAACAGAACATTTCTGAGAGATTTCAGCTGAAACAAACTTCATTTTTCATGGATCAGGTGCAAAGCTCTCTTTGGCCCCTGTCTCTAAAGCACGATAATATAAATTTTGTGGGCTTATGGATACAAACCACCTTTCTATTTATATATAAAAATGCCGTTTATGTTGACCTATGTAGTTTCAGGTCATAGGTGATGCACTTGCTTAAAAAAATAATTTTAAAAGCATTAAGCACACTTTGAGAGGCCAGAAACATTTTTTCATCAACAGAAAAAAAAAAAATCATTTTGCCAGTGTTCAGTACCACTCTTTGGCTTTCTTTCCATACTGCTTCAAGTTCACGTACTTTTAAAGGAATTTTGGACTTTGACCTGAGAGTGGTTATTGTAAATTTGTAAAAATGAGTATCTGTATGGGGACTTCTTCAAAGTGGAGTTTCTTACAGATGATGGGACAAACCCATTCCATACATTAAGCAGCACAACATGACATTTAGGCCATATGTACAGAGCCAAGCAAGGAATAGGGTGATCAGGACCATCACTTCAGAGAAGCACCAAAAAGGACATGTGGCAGAGCTGATCCCCTTCTCCAAAAGGAGGGCCAGCAGATCTCTGGGGATGCAGGAATCTTTGCTGGCATGCTGGCAGCTGGAAGGAGCTCAAAGAAGAGGGAACAGAGGGTGAAGTTTTGCCAAAACCAGCTCCAAAATGTCTTGCTGTGACTCCAACCAAGTGCTTACAACAAACTGTCCAGGAATAAATTCCAGCTCAAAAAAAGCTGTCACTTCGTGGAAGTTATTTGGCATGCCTGCCTGAATAACAAACACACAGGGGTGGTGGCAGGGCTGTTGTCATTCTCTTCAAACTAGTTCTCAAAGGCTGAAATTCACCCTTACAGAGACCCAGGGCTCTTCTGCCCTGGGTCTTTTTCCAAGAGCTTTGCCTGAGCCCAGCCTCCTCCCCAGTCTTCCAACAGAGTGAGCTTCAGACAGAAGGAATTAGCGGAATTCACTGAATATTTTAATATTTTTGACATATTCATTCAGTTCTCCACACCTTAATGCTCTGCATTGATCCAGTGATATCTGGGCCATGTGTGGTGGTGCCAGCATTTTCCAAATTTGTGCAAATACCCATGAAACACGGCTTGTTATGCATAGCTTGGCAGTTCAGTGTAGACAGTCTGCCAAAAGGAGACAGGAGCCTTATCAGAAGGAGACAGGAAATTCTCAAGCAAATTTGGGAGTTGACTTTTGAGTTAGGAGTGTTGACAGGCACAGATCCCTCTGTCTGGCAATTATCAATTTTTCCTCCTATAACTGCAGAGCAAATCCAAGCTCGGATTGGCTGGGCAAGAGGTGTGTCCAAGACCTGGTTCCCCACAGCCATTCTGCTTGTGCAGTTCTGGTTCTGACCTCAGCCTAAAAGTGCAAGGGTCACATTTCCAGGCTCCAGAAATCTCAGAGCAGTTTTTGCAGCTCACGGATGCTTTCTAAGCATATCTGACAAAACTATGACATTGTCAAAAAAAATATTAATTCAACACTAGACTGCATTTAAACTGGATGTAAAACACTGCCTAGGAGGTATGAGAGATGCTGCTGCAAGTCATCAGGCTGTTTTCCCTGCCAGGTGTGTGTGTTCTGTTTTCTTTTTCTCAGCCATGCATCACTTGGCTCTGCCAAATACCCACGTAGCTGTGATGAGCTCTAGCCACGAGGATATTCATGTCTTTGTTTTAGCATCTTGTAGGATTGCTTCAGCACCAGACAATGCATTCAGACACTGGTAGGAGTGAGATTGGACACAAGGTGAATGACAAATCCTTTTGAAGTGGAAAACTTGCTTGATTTTCTGCTAAATTATTCTGTCCTCATTGTCAGTTTGCTATTTCCCCAGACTTGGCTCATAAATATTGGATGTCTGCCTAGCTGGGAAATTGCATTTCCATTTTCAACACCTGCTATGTGCTAGACTTCTATGAGAGTGCTAGCTGGCTTTCTGCAAGGAGGGGGGACTTACAGTCAGTATTGGTACCTGTCAGTATTGTTAAAAAGTGCTCGATGCTCATCCCAGTTTTACCTTTCCTGAGAGAAAACTTCAGTTTTCCATGGTTTTCAAAGCATAGGTGAGATTCTTACTAAATCTTTTGCTGTTCTTACATAATCATATCTCAGGCAGACAGAAAAGATTCTGCATTTCTTCCTTACAAATGCAGGCTCTGGTACTCCTGGCTGGTCTCCCCCTCCACATGCCCCTTTCACAGTGGGTTTGTCAGTGACTGTTTAGGAAGAAGCACTGTTTGCATTTCATGGCACTGTATGTATAGAGACTGCAGAGAACTCAGCAGAACCTCCTGAGGTGTTATGTAAACACAGGATATTTATGATAATTGTAATTATACACAGTTGCATACAATTATTCATGTAATCTCTGAAACCATCATTACATATTTTGTTTACCAGCTCTCAATAACTATTTTCGTAAGACAGACAGGCTCAGGGCTAAATGCATTCCCTGTCATGGTGGCAAACCTGGATTTCTGCCCATACACAGCATAGGTACAGAATCAGTGCCATATTCTGGCGTTTTCTTACACAATGATGCATAAATAATTAAAGGGAAAAAAGTTTAGGAAATCCAGCAAACTTAAGGTTGTTTTGGTTGTTAGGTTGTGGGAGGGTTTTTTAGGATCTGTTATCTTTTGCTTTCCAGTGAGTTTACAAAGACTCAGAAATGAATTCAGAAATAGACATTAATGCAAAAGTTGAAATAACATTATCACAGTGTCTCTGTGCAATTTGTGTCATCTATTAACCATAAATTTGCAAACACATTCTTGTATGTGAGACACACTTCCCTTTCATCTTGCAGCAGCCCTGGGGTTCTCAAAGAGTAAAGGATCCAGTCAAGAAAATCACACAGAGTGATAAATGGAAATACACACATCACCATTCTCTTGCTCACAAACTATTCCCTGTAAATAAACATGAGTTTATCCTGTTCTCAGCAGCCTCCAGTGATGAAAATTACATGTTTTATTAGCAACCTGTTGCTGTTAGAAGGACACCCTGTGCCTGCCTGTTCCTTCAGCCAAGCAGTTCTTATCTTGCTTTACTGTCACATTAAGAGGGACAAAAATCTCTGCTGTCAACTTGAGCTCATAGGGTTTTGGCTCACATCTTAATCTTTTCTTTATGAAAAAATCACTTAGAAAGAGAGGTAAAAGTGCAGGCCTCAATCTGTAGCAAGGTTATATTAGTAAAAGGATTTGTCTGGAAAATTAGTAGACATTTGCTAAACAGGTCATTGATACATTTTCCTGAATCCTGAATCTCTTACTCTCAATTGCATCTTCTGCTTTGTCCTCAGGGTGAAGCACTTGAGGTCCCTCTCTGTTTCTTAATGTTTTGGTAGTGCAGGAACCAACAGCATCATGCAAAGCCTCACCTGCTGCTTCTCACAGTTGCACAGTGTAGGCAAGATTCCTCTTCCATATGGTACAACTATGAAAAGGAGAAGCACAGATTTCAAATGACTGATGAGCGAAGTGGTGGGAGATTCCTGTACTTAATGGATTTGTTGCTACAACCTTCAAGTACAGGTTTAGCTTACAGCTGGCGGAAGAATAAAGATGAAAATGCAATTTCCTGCCTCTCAGACTGAGTGAAATACACCTGGGAATGAACAGGACTAGGGAACACAGTTGCCTGGAGACCCTGAAATGGAGGCTGGGTGGCACATGAGCTTTGCATAGGACCACATTATTCTGCTGTGTTCTTGCCAATGGGCTATGCTAAAGGTTATCACTGTTCTAGCTTTTATGCTAGTGTCAAACATTTATTCATTAATCAGCAGAGATATGGCACTGAACTTTTCCTTGAAATGTCTGCATATTTACTGTCTTACATGACATATGTATATATCATTACTGGATGTTGATAAGAACAAATGAGAAGGAAATATTTAACAGACTCAAACAAGCACTATACTTAGCATATGATTTATAAGCTTAAAATGGAGTCCAAATGCTAGTGGTGGGAGCCTTGTAAACTGCATGTGCACTATTGTGTTCTGCATCAGCACTTAAAAATGAAAAATTAATCATGAACTCCATTTACTTAGGCTACAATTAATATCTTCAGTGCTTTATGAATTACTGAGATGTACTTACGTGCCAGACTAAAAGCCAACTGAGAAACCCAAACACCTACAAGAAAACTCCTCTGTCGACTTGACAAGACTTTTTGAGTCAGAGACCAACATGTGCTTATGCCATCACAGTGTGGATAAGACAAAACAAAGCATTGCAGAGTACATGAAAAAAAATTAATTCACTGGGAAAGTCCTTTGCAGGTCACTCCTGGAAGGCAAGGAAAGTGATCTCCATTTTCAGCTCTCTCCAAAATAATCCCACAGCAGCATTTCAGAAGGTCAAGAGGTCTCAGGAGGAGATGGAACCACTGGAAACACCTTCCAGTGTCAGATTTTCATCTATGACAGCCAAAAAGTGGGAGGTTAACACAGAATGGGAATGAAGGAGAGGAAAGGAGAGTTTTCATATAAAAGGAAAGAACAAAGATAGCCTTCCTTCAGAGAAAGCAAAAATGACTAATTTTTTTCTGCCCATTCTGAAAGCAAAGGTATTAGAACCCCATAGACTAATCCAGATGAAGTTGAGGGAGACATTCCTAAGTACTTTGGTGGACTTTGGGGTTATACAGAACTTCTGATGTTTCATGGGCAGGCTGCTGTCTGTGAGTAGGAGGGACGCAGTCCTGTCCATCTTATTCCAGAAATTAGACAAACAGTTGATCACAGATCTATGGGGTCATGGCCTGCTTGTCCCATGGGAAAAAAAGAGGTCAGCTTTTGTGGTGCTGACAGTTCCCTTGCTCTCTCCCCTTCCCAAGGACTGTGAACTGGACAGCAGGCACAAGGCAAGGGAAAATGTTGAGGCAGATAGGGATCAAGAACAAGCAATGCTGGCTGGTGAAGTTATGGTGCTTGGGGAGACATGAAGCATCGCTGAGATGGAGTGTTTACAGAAAAAATCCCACAGCTCATATTTGTATTATGCATTTATAAATTCCTGGAACTCAATTTTATAGGGTTTTTGATTAATGGCTGTGCTGCAGTTCAGCTCCAGGCCTATTGAACTTACTGTACTGGAACTGAGCAAGACATGCACAAGCCAAATATGAGCTCTACTACTGGACTGCATTTTAAAGGTGCTTCATTGCTGAAAGGCATTGCTGTGGAGGCTCTGCTTATTGCACATGCAGACATCAAAGATAAAGGAGGGCCTCTCAGCAGCCTTCTTAAAATCAGTCAGGTATGTATTTGTCTCAGATACCTCCATGGCAGAAGAGCTGAAGAACAATGAAAAATGATGTGATTTCCCAAATAATTTTACAGCAAAGGAGGTGCAGAGCTTGTTAATGCACGGATTCCCCTAATTATATATTTATGTCACTTCCATCACAGTATCTGGCAGGAGCATGGCCAAATGCTCCATTTTCTTGTGCTGGTGTTGCATGCCAAGTGTTCCCACACGGTGGTATTTGACATTAGTGCTGTTTCTCCCACACTTCAAAGAAGACATCTGTGGTTATGGCTGGCAAATGCCAACTTAATTGTTGATTACCATAATAATGTAGTCAAAGCAGTCTCATTCTGCTGAGGTGGGAGTCACTTCATTAAATACAGTCCTTATGGCTATTACAATTCGTGAGGTGAAACTCCATGTCTCTAATCTATTGGTGTGCCAATGGGAGAAAAATTGAGGCAATGTGGAAAAAAAAAAAAAAACCAAAAAGAAAATGCATGGGTGAGAAATCTGAAGACTGGCCAACACAAAAAGAGAAACTTCTACACAACTTGGGTCGTGGCCTTCCCAGACAACGCAGCTTTTGACTGTAAGGTGGAATCACTTTGGAAGTGAAATATCTGTTTGATCCCAGAGCTGGAATGTGAGAACAGGATCCCTGGCTTATTTCACCCACCCTCTTACAATCACTTTTAGTGGGAAAAAAACCCAGAAGTTTTGTAATCATTGTTGATAATACAAATCTCTAAAAACAGAGGGACATTTGTACTCCCTTTGAAAACATAGGATTCAGGCAACCAAATCTGTTTCACCCCACTTTTTTCTGAGTATAGCATAAATTTGAAGTTCCATGTCTATTCCATGCACTGTGCAACAACAACAGAAAAGGAGGCCATCTGCCCCTACACACAGAGTAAATCCTGGAAAACTGAATTTGCAGGTAAAAATTAATACTGAAAAATTGTTTCTAAGAGCTTTTTGCTTTAGGAGTTTGGCTTTGTGTTTATAAAAACAAGAAACAGTTGCAATGATGTTGGCTTATTAAATAACCCCAGACCAGAAAAAAAAAAAAAAATCAAAAAAAGAGGTATAGGGTTGCTGAAATTAATTTAATTATGCATATGCAGCATAATGAGCTTGACATGAAGACAAGCTTAGTCTGTTTTTAATGAAAATGTTACTAGTTTTTATGATTGCTTGCATTTGGATGAATGTCCTTTATTGTTAAGTATTACGCATAGGTAATTAGAATGATCTATTTATGGCAGAATTACAACCTTTTTTTTTGTTTGTTTGTTTGTTTTGGTTTTTTTTAATAGGGTTTCTTCATTACTCATCCTCAATTAACTTCATTTTTTCTTAGCTCTTCTTATGTTCTTTGAGCTTTGCCAATCACACTGGATGTGATTTCCTACTCAGGGCACTGTTTTGAAAGATAAACCCTTCAGAGCAACTCACGTGTTTCTTTTTAAAGAAAACTTTCATTCATGTCTTTTGAAATCCTTGCTTCCAGATGGTTCAAATATAAAGTAGCATTTTTCTTGCTGTGCCACTCTGTCTCTTGCACTGCTGTGATGGTTTAGTCAAGCAAATGAGACCCTGATTTGTTATTTCAGAAGTCCCTGTATGATTTAAGGGTGCGAAGTGGGTCAGCCCCCAGTCAGACACTGCAGCAGACGGTCAAGCTCCAATAGGATGACAGTCAGAAAGTTGCTGTTTTAATGGGAGAATACTGGTTAAAAAAAAAATAAAATTACAATGCGAGTACATTAACCCTGGAGAAAAATAGTGGTGCTTTAAAGAGGAAAGGAAAAGATACGGGAGTGTGTTCATATATCTGTCAAGATTTTGGATTCATTTGCATTCCCAGGCTTTCCAGGCTTTCAAAGCAGGAATTATGTGAGTTGAAAGTACCAGGAGTTAGAGTTTAGCCTGAGGATGCAGAAGACCATTCACGCGGGATAGCTAATGTTCCCAAACTGGTGATCCGTGCCACCTTGGATGTGGTCATGCCTGGGAGTATGAGGGACTGAAAGGTGGAGGAGGCATGAGTGATCTCAGTCCTCAGCTTCCAGCATTTGCATCCCTTTGACACAGTGTTGAGATGAATGATGTGAAGAGATGGCAGCCCCAATGCCTGGTCTCACTGCGGGCATGCTGGGGTTAGAGCATAATTCTGCTCTCCAATCTCTTGACATAGTGTATTACTGAAAACATGAAGGATTAGGGAATACCAGAGGGATTGTGTGTTTTCATCCTGACTCATTAAGTAATTCTGAGTAAGTGTTCCCAAAGGCTTCCTCAGTGTTTCTCACAGCTTTATCAGTCCAATTCCATCCCTCCAAAAGGAGACAGACAGACTCCCACTAACTTCTTTTGCAGCTGAATTGGGCTTGAAATGTGCTGCATACAGGATACACAGCTGTTTGTTCAGAAGCCTGAAAATAGCTAAAAGCATATTGAGAAAGTGCTTGTATGCTCATCATTTGGAATTATTTTTGTATAAGTTGTATTCATTTTATGGTTCATGTTTCTGGTTGTCAGATTATAAATCAATGACCAATAGAAAAGTCATAAAAGATTGAGAAAAATGCAGGATCACAGGCTCGGATTATGTCATGTAACTCGTGTGAAAGGAGAACAAGGACAGTCTGCTTTCAGGATCAAGGAAACTATGACTACTTGACACTATTCACACTTGTAATTTACTTTTCTATGTCCATTTTTAGGGTGATAAGAGTTTTTCACTAACAAATTTTAGCAACTAGATACAATTTTCACGCTTTCCTGTGTGAATTTATTGTGGAAATGGGAGGAGAGGACTTGCTGAAACATATTGCAGTGATTCCACCCTAACCAAGAAACATATTTTTTTGCAGAACAAGATTGTCAGCAAAAGGTAGTTCTAATCAGACTGCATGTGCTAAATCTCTTAGTGCTGCAGTTTATCTGTGTAGGGAATATAACACCGGATTCTATTTTTTATCAATTCCGCATTCCAGAAAAGCTGCGTCTTTGACATACGACATAGTAGCAGGACTCGTCCAGCTGGTAGATGCACTCTTCTCATTAATACTCCTCAAATATCTCTCCTGTTTAAAAATGTTGAGCCATTTTTCAACGGCCATCAAAGGACAGGGGCTTTACAGTCATTGTCAGATCCCAGAGTGTTAGAGAGCTCCTTGGTAATTCATCCTGAAATTTGCAAAGGTGCCAAATCATCTTTGTCAACTGAGGGGGTGAGCACCTCTGCCACAGTTTGAAAACCCTACCTGTGGTACTGGGTTTCCCTCTTTTTTTTATGGAGGGGATCATTCACTGAAAGGAATTGAACACATTTATGTTCTTTCTCGAACTCAGATCTTGTCTAAGTCATCACTGTGAGGCTTCACTGTGAGCAGGAGGTGCAGAGCCACAAAAACTTCACTGATATTGTGATCACCACAAGCATTTTCACATCAATAACAAAGGGAGTCAGTACACAAGGTTTCCATGGTTACATGTGGCCTTGTAAACACTTACTGAGAATTAAGGTGGTCACATTTTTGTTTTGCTGAAATTGATTGGACATGGCCTTAGGCAAAAACAAATAAGGAGCTGGGATGAAAAGTTGCTGTCTGGACAAATTTTACTAGCAAAATCAGTATCAGGGTTTACATAGACAAGACAAAATATGAGAAGGCCAGGTTGGATGGGGCTTTGAGCAGCCTGGGATAGTGGAAGGTGTCCCTGCCCATGGCAGGGGGTTGGAATGAGATGATCTTTAAGGTGCCTTCCAACCCAGGCCATTCTGTTGTTCTATAAGCCTATGATCTGCTATACCATCAGCAATTACTGCTGTTATCCTTCTGGAGCTGAGGGGTGAGTAGGTTCACACCTTTCTCAAGATCTGTTCAGACTACCCACGGACCACTTGATCCCTGTCTACATCAGTCCTGAGTCTCCCAGGTCTGTGTCTAGCAGTATCATTTACAGCTATATTCATGTAAACTTTTGTTACAGATATTCTGCAGCTAAGAAAATAGTGGCAAGCAATAACTTAGTTTTCCCTAGTTTTTATTTTTAGCCATTGTGACACAGATGAGTGAAATGTGCAGTTGAGACAAATATCTAAATATATTTTTGCCCATACATGAATATATCCAGGGAGCTTTGGGTACAGAGTTATCTTCATCTCTTACAGCAGCTCCCACAACAAATACGGTCTCAGTTCTTACAGTAAATCACAGTATCTCAACAGTATCATTGTGAGGAACTTAACTACTGTCATTCCCATCTCACAGGTAGAAAAGTAGCTTTAGCAAGCTGCATTCTTTTTTTACTTCAGAAGCACTCAATGCGTTCTAGTTACAAAACAAACAATGGCTCTACTGAATCAAATTCAGCAAATACACCTCAGACTAAAACTAACATGCTTTGTCTTTACTGGTACAACATGTAGCAGCTACATGTTCATTAGTAATGCTACAGTAAAAAAAAAAAAAAAA
This sequence comes from Climacteris rufus, assembly GCA_013398175.1. Classification (NCBI taxonomy): domain Eukaryota; kingdom Metazoa; phylum Chordata; class Aves; order Passeriformes; family Climacteridae; genus Climacteris; species Climacteris rufus. The sequence continues at coordinate 43,003 of VZRZ01005796.1, forward strand.
AAGTTAATTTTAGCGGCATAAACAAGTCCTTAATGTCTTTTCCAAACTTATAAAGGCAATTCCCAGGGGAGTTAGGAACCGAACACAGGTTGGTGACTTAAACCACCAGACATTCCTTTCTCACTAGTGACCACTTAGAAGAAATCCTGCAAAATTTCCAAGGACCGTCAGCTTTCAGTTGGCCTCAGCAGGACTCAAAGCCATGAGCACTTGGAATGCCACAAACACGGCCTGCACCATGCTGAAGCCTAGCTCTGAAAAGGCCATGGATGTCTGCAACACTTTTATAAACCCATACAAAATGCATGATTTTAAATTTATTGTGCACCACTCAGTTAGTTACGGCAGATTTTTGATTGCTGTTGCTATTGCAATAATATCTGGAGCCCTTGGTCAGGATCTGGCCTCACTGCCCCAAAAATATGTGAGTGCAACTTTTCTGCATTGTAGTGAACGAGACCCCGCAGAATTCCTTGTGTAAGGGGAGAGGAAGTGGGGACAAGCTTCTGGCATCTGGGGCTGGCAGGCAACCAAGATGCTCTGGGATTGTCCGATGGGCGCGTGGCCAGTCGGGAGAAGGGCCACAGCACGAGGCTGCATCTCAAAACAAAATCTTCTCCCAAGTCTGTTTTCACACACAACCCCACGAGCAGGCACAAGTCAGCTGCAGTGCAGGCACTGGACACTTCTCCTGCTCCGTGACCTCAGTTAATCCAGCATGCAGGTTTTCAGAGCAGGAGGGGTTTGAGAGGGGCAGGGGTTTGGCCGTCCCTGCCAGGGAGTGATGGGAGCATCACTTCATGCTCGAGATCTGACAGCACTCATGTCCAGGCATGAAGCAAGGCAGCCTCCCTCCCAGAAAGCTCAGAATCCAAGAGAAAAGATTTACAACAGGGCTTAAGAAACCAGGGCCAGGGAGGGGCAGGGCCGAGGAGGGAAGGGGTGGGTGTACGGAGGGAGCTGGGTACTCCATTCACAGATATGCCCTCGGGCAGTCTATACCAGCAAACACAGCAGTGAGATGTACTTGTAAATATATATTTTCACTTATTCAAACTGTAAACAGTGATGACAGCTGGGAGAAGAGCAAAGATGGGTAGGAGGGAGGAGAGGAGAGATTTTTATATTTTCTTTTAATTTCTTGTGAAGAAATACATTTGTCAATCTCAGAACTGGTGAAAAAGCATACTGGCATCAAACCAAAACCAAGCTCCTGCATGACACATGCTGACAATCAAGGTTTGTTGTTTTTTTCTCTGAATGATAGAATTTCACAAAGCACTGGAATATTTTCAGTTCAGGGACAGATCCTCACAGCAGTAAAAACCAGTGGGATGACACAGTGATGCTCAACTACAGAAGATCTGGCCTTCTAGACTAAATTCAACCCGTATAATCAGAGAAGGCCTTTAAATCCTTGTTCCTCAGATCCTGTGGACAATATTGTTAGACCTTATGATTCCACTATAATGATATTATTGTTCAGGTCATAGACTTGCTAGCAGCCTTCTCACTATGTAATAAACACACCATACAACACAGTTTTCCTAAATTCCTGAAAAGTTTTGGGATCAGTAAAGGCTAATCAATCAAATTCAAACTATGTGGAAGGAAAGCCTGTTCACTTCAAACAATTAAACAATTTGTGCTTCTAAACATAGTTTTTGTTTGTTTATTTGTTTTAAAGTTCAAGACACAATCTGTTTCACTCCCTTGAACTGGACTCAGTATTTTCAGATGGTCAACTGTTAAGCTTTTTGACATTGACTGATGTTTTCTCTTGCCAGATTCATGACTTTTAACTCTTTTAGGCTCCCTCAGCTTTTGAGATCCCTCTTCTCAATTTTAAATAGTGGTTCAAACCCTGGTTAAGTTGTTTTTACCTGAAACAAGTTCCAGTGATTTAAAGCATTTTGACTCCTTGCAAGACTCCTTTAGCTTTAAGAAGTGCCACTTTTTTCTCTGTGCTTAATCTTGTTTCCTTCTTTATGTACAATTGTACTCAAGATAGATCCCTGCACTCTCTTCATCAGCAGTGTATTTGCACTTTGACTTGGCGGAATTTTTACAGTTTTCTTCTATTTCAAAAGCATATTCTACTCTTCTTTACATTAAAATGTTTGATCAGTGAAGCAAGCTTTTTTCTAAGCTTAAGCAGGTTGACAGAGTCCTACAATCTACTCAAAAAACTTAGCATTGTGGCAGACATTTCTATAGAGTGTGAAGAGAATTTCTCACCCCTTCATGAAGGGCTTTTTCTGAAATATCCCATAGAAACAACTCAAGATAATGATAAAGAACAGAAATATCCAAGAAGGAATCTGTTCAAGTCCTGATTATAGCACAAATCAAAGCCCAGGGACTCTGTTCCATGGCACGCTGAGTTCAAAACTGAGATCCTGACACACACTTTGACTTCTTGATCTTTATTTATGCCAGAGGGACAATCTGCACTCAAATTCAAGATATGCACTACTCCTGAAAACTACAGAAGTGGTGATCTGAAATCATGGTTGAGGGGATGTCAGACTGCTATTGTCTCACAAGCAGAAATATTCCAATACAAGTAATACCAACTTCTTCTGTATGCTTCAAATAACACCATGTCAGCTTTGCAGGGTTCTACGAGACCATAAGGATTGCAGTAGAGATGTAAACTTCAATTGTTCCCTGCTAATTTGCTCAATTTTCTGCATTCAAAGCCTGTCTACCTTTGCCCACCTGAGCTAAAGTGTTCAGGAGCTTCTCTGGAGTAAGAAAGTACCTGCTTAGCAACATGTGAAGAAGGGACTGTGTTTGGCAGCTCTTATCCTTTCCCCAGAGACTCCAACATTGATCATGGCAAAAGCCCAGAAGTGTTTCTCCATGTCTTAGTAATGCACAGCCCATCTCACCCAATTCACAGCAACTTCTGCAGTACAAGTCTGAGGTTGTGATGGCCTCTGTGTCTTTTTCTAAGTCCCTCCTAATTAACTTTTAACTTGGCCGCTGTTGAGTGTTAAGGTCTTAAGTTTTAAGGTGTTGCCTTTGAACCAGATGGCCAAAGAGAAAGGAGGGAAGTGCAATTCCCACTGAGCGAAGTCCAGACAAGAGAGAGAATCTTGGAGCCATCAGTACCAGACAATCCATACAGCACAAAAATGTAAGAACATCTGAACTGCAGCAAGAGTTTCAGTTGCAGTTTGATTTTCTAGGAAACCAAAGAATCTAACCACAAGACACTATGTTACAGCACAACAAAGTTCATTTTTGGTACTACTCAAGGATGTGTGCTGCTGCAGGAACCAGCAGGTCCAAACCCCGTGGCCTCTGCTTACGCTGAATTATTTCAGTCCACACCTGTAACACCACAGGCCTCCTATAGGCCTTGGGCAGCTCAGTTTGTCTCTTTGCCAGACAGATTTTCACCTGCAAAACAGGAATCATTGGAGCACAGTTCAGTCTGATGGGAATATCATGAAAGTAAATACTCAAAAGATACCAAATCATGAGTTTCCTGAAGCCGAGAACAGAAAGGGGGGGGGGTTTTAGAGCCACAACTCTGGCAGTTGCCTCTGCCAACCAAGCTCTAATGGGACGACAGCACGTGACAAAAAAGGGATTTCAGCACAACCAGAACCATGGCCTTTCCCAAACATAAGCTGTACAACACAAGGTCTTTGCAGCAGCACATCTGTGTCCATGCTGTACAGGTAGGCCTGGTCTGACAGCGGTTTTTAGTTTAAAAACCAAAACCACTGGTGTAGATCTGGCCTGGGCCTAACAGTGTGTTTGCCAGGCTGGGTCCACCAGGAAACAACCAGGGGTACAATCATGTATAGATAGAGCTGCCTTCCAGAACCAAAGCACATTGAGAGAGTCAAAATCAATTTCTGACAGATTCAATCTTCTGCCCATATGGTTGTGTCAAAGGCAAGAGGAGGTATGGAACCACAGAATCATGGAATTGTTAAGTTTGGAGAAGACATCTGAGATCACCAAATCCAACTGGTAATCCAGCACCTCCATGCTCACCACTAAACTGTGTCCTCAAGTGCCATATTCACAAAGCTTTTGAATACTTCCAGGCATGGTGACTCCACCACTTCCCTGGGCAATCTGTTCCAATGCTTTACAACCCCTTCTGTGAAGAAATTTTTCCTAATAGTGCAGTCCCTGATTGATCCTGCTTTAAACCAGTGCCTCTTTGATACAGGCTCAGTTAAAATTCTGTGGTTGAGCCAGTACAACTTTTCTGTGTGATCCTTTTTAAAACAGTGTGTTTGAGGGTTTTTTCCACCAGTAGAACAAACACAAGCTGGACTGATAGCAAGCAGATTAAACCACTGAAAACACATTGCATCAGGGTTATGGTTTTGAGTATTTGAAGAATGTGAATATTGGGAGAACAGAACCAGAGAGAGAAGGGGCCCTTCCTTTGTGACTTGTGCTTAGTTTGCACAAGTTCCATTTTATCAGCTGCAGTGGAGTTTCCCCCAGTCTAAACCAGTGTTAGAGAAAGAGGTGAGGCACAGGAAACATCAAGAGTGAGAATTTTTGAATTAGTGAACTAAACAATCTGGACAGTATTTAAATATATACATTTATTACACAGAAGTCTGAGGGGAAGGCATAAAGAAAAGAAAATGCTTGTGAAGATGTTAAATGCAATTTATTCCAAGAAATAAGATCAAAAGAGGTATTTGAGCAGGAAGAAATTTATGTTCTATGCAAAGCATAAAAAAAAAACCCTTGGAAAGTCACTGTTAGCAAAAAGAAATCCTCCTTGGCATCAACTCCAGAGAAGAGCAACAAGCAAAAAAAAGAAGATAATAAGCTTCTGTGTTGCATTATTTTAAAAATTCATTTGAATGAAAGCAAGAAGTATAATAATGAACTGAGTCAGAAAGCACTGTTCAATTAGAGGAAAAATACAAGGGAATTTGTAATAACAACACTTAATGAAGAACTACTTGGTTGGGCTTATTGTTATGGAAAGGGGGAAAAAGTTGTGGTGAGTTAAATGACATTTATAAAATAGGAGAGTCTGATCAAACTGATCCAGATTAGCCCTCCACAGCAGTAAGACCTTGAAATTAGGTCAGGGGGATGAAAGGAGAGTTGAGTCTAAACTGCTTCATACAAAGGCTATGTGACATATGGAACACGTTACCCTAAAGAGTAACTAAAGCAGGGAGCGTGAATGTTTTCAAGAAAGAAAATGACAGGGCACTCCATAAGGAAATTTGCAACCATGGAAGCTTCAAAAGGAGTACAATTCCTATTTATTTGTGTATTTATTTAGGGGAGTCAACCACTGCCTGCATTCTGAAGGGATATGATGATAGGCATTATTTATTCTTTCCACCTTCCTAACTGTGGTGTTTGTGGGGTTTGGTTTGTTCTGTTTCCATTGGACTGCAGTTTTGCCTTCCCAGAACAAATAGGACAAGAGCTAATAGCATTTTAAATGCTATACTTTTTTATGTTCAATATGTAATCGTTTAAAATTTTCATTCTTTGTATTCTCTTCTGCTTTCAGCAAGAGATTTATAAGTGAAGACTTTTCAATATAAAACAGTCCTTGAACAGTTCCCCAACGTCCCTGCTAGGTATCTCAGATATTGTCTCCTGAAGGAAATTATTGAACATTAATCCAGAACCCTAATTTCAAATCTTGAACATGAGAACTTAATGTAAAACAAAAATTTCTCTTACACTAGAAACAAATAACAGAAAATTGATAAATCATTCATTGTTTTTATACTTGCATAAAACTCTCCTTTTCACCGCCAAAAATTGCAGGTTAGGAGGAAGGCAATGAAATTGCAAAACATTTTTTGGGTGCATTTAAGGAATTTGTTTCATTAGAATGTAGACAAAGTAGTCCCCTTTCTTGCAGTAATGCTATCTTTTTTTTTCTTTCACATGGCTGTAGACAATCTGAACAGCGCAACAAGCCTCTCAGTGTAGGCTCAGTAATTTTCCCAAATTTAAGGAAAATTAAAGAATTTGGAGAAATGCTGATCTTAGCTTCAACTTCCTGATACAGCACAGAAAAGAGGCCATGATAGTTTTCTTTTACCAACCTGGTTTTTGGAAATTTCTCTATGCTTCCTTTTTTCACTTTAGAGACCTGCCACAGAAAGATCTTCCAAACAAAGTCACACTTTCTCCAGGTAAATCTGAAGTAGCACCACACAAGTCTATAGTTATTTTAAGTCTATAGACTTATTTCAAGACTATGCAAGAAATTTTTAAGCAGAGATTTGTTTTAATTTTTAAAACAAGCCTTGTTTCTTAAATTCCTCCAGTTTATTCAGAATCATATTGATTGTGAGCATTAACACCTGACCCATTCCCTATTGGATTTCCTCATAAGAGTTTACCAGTACTGACATTAGTTCAACAGAAAACCAAGCCAGCTCAGACTTTATGCCAGATTATGACCTCAGTTTTATGCAACTCAGTCTACAGTCGCCTGCTTTCTGCGTGACCAAAAGCAGCATTTGGCCTCAAGCTTTAGTTTTAAGAGTTGCATATACACAACTGTCTCCAAGCATAATACCATTTAATAATTTAAAATGCGAATAAATGTCCTTTGCAATTTTCCTTAATTTCTAGCAGTCTAAAAGTATGTGTCTTATCTTTGCTAGATAATTCTAGCAAAGCATTTTGCTGGTAAATACAACTTCTGCACATGCCTTTGAGTTCCGTGGTCCACACAGTCTGAATCCCCCAGGCCTGACCTGCCAGGTTCTCTTCTGCTTTCCATTCACCTATATTTCAATCAAAGTTATACTGAAGGTCTGAAATCACAAACTGTAGCCCCATATGTCTGCTGAAAAGAAAGAGGTCTTCATGACATGGTCAAGAATGAAACTTCTGAGTCTTGAGGTGCTCTCAGCCCAGAGATGTTGGTTTAGGGTAAGATGATGGGAGCATAGGACAGAAAAGAGGCATGCATGTGTTTTTTTGATTTTCCTGGGAGTGCACAGGAGATATTCCTGAATATGTGCAGGCTTCCATCAGCGCCAGCCACAGAAAAAGTTGCCTTCCATCAAAAAAGCCCTTTACTCCTGCATGTAGCTCAGCAAAGCTCTTTGTGTTCCCACTGTCAAAAAGGCCTGAGAACTTTTTATCCCCTTTCCATGCAGTTATCCCAAGATGTTGACTGACCTCTCACCTTCTGTAAAGAGTTTCCCCATATGTTTGCCTCCCCAAAGTTCCTAAGGATGTGATTGCTTTGTTTTGTTTTTGCAATGGGCTCCCTTCCATATTTTCTGGTAACAGACTGCAATCAGGTCAGAAAGGTCTTTCACAGGTTTCAGGGAATATGCTCCCCCATTTTCCAGCACTAGTAATATCCTATCTCATTTTAACATGGGTTTTTACTTCAGAATTTGTACAGAGTGCACTTGCTCTTCACCACACATTGCCAGTGCCGGTACCTAGTCAGGAACATAAGAGGGAGTAAGGAGGGTCCCTCCCCCTTCCCCAGCTTTGCTCCTGTGGCTGTTCAAGCTCAGCTTGCTCAGAGCAACTCTTCCTGCAGCCAGAAGAGCAGGGACTGCTCACCCAATACTCCCTGCTGAGAGGAAGTGGGTGGAGAGGGGATGCTGAGATGACAGAAGTGCAAAGAGCCCAAGCTTCACCCCACTCTGCTTCCTCGCTAGCCAAAGGAGCTGGCTGAGAGCATGGGAGAGTAAACTGCTCCATGAAAAAAAAAAAAATAAAAAAGGAAAGAAAAAAATAAGGATGAAGTAACTGACTTTTGTAGCAGAGCAAAGGGAGTGCAAGTGGTGGTGGAGGGAAGATAGGGAGGAACTGTGACTGACTCACAATATATTCCTTTCTCTGCTCCTGGGGAGATGCAGCTGTGCATCTCCCCTCATACAGGCTGCACTGTAAAGTTACACTGTTGTCCAAAGTAAGCATCCCTAATTCTCCCACTTCCTGAAGCACAACAGTGTTTGGCTCCTTTTTAATCAGGGATTTCTACTGTGCAAATTGAAGTCTAGGACCAAGCTTTTCCTATGTGCAGAATTAAAAAATCTCTCCCTTGATTGTTTTGTTGGTTCCTGGGGAAAACTACTGAACTGTTACAGCCGATTTACATTGGCCTTATCCTTTTTTAAAGCTCATTCCAAGTTATTCTTAATTCCTCAAGGCACCTGAGATCTTCTGCATGAGCCAGCCACAGACACCTTTGGCAACGTTTTCCACATCCTTTTTCCTCCCTCTGCTTGCTTCCCAGTTACTTGTGGCTTCACTAGAGTAAGGACTGTTTCCCTTTTCTACCATTTCAATAGGAAGAAATGTGGCATGGAATAATTTCTGATTTTGGCCAGCTGACTCAATGGGCTTTGGTCGAGGCCAGTAGAGTCCAGGGAAGAACTTGAGGGAAGAGGCTAATCCAGTGTGTAGAACCAACATAGCCTCAACCTCACAGGAGGAAGGTCTGGATGCCCACTCTCCTCTTTTCTTCCCACATGACCTTGTGGTCACACAGCCTAGGAAAAGTCACACAGCCTGCCTGAGCTTCAGTTTCCAAACTGTAAAACAGCAGCAAGAGCACTTGGTCACCAAAGCCCTTCTTAGTGATGAACAAAAGCTGCTGTGCCTGCAGCAAGATTGACAGCAGGCCTCTCACCCTCTATTAGCAGGGGGTGGGAACTAGAGGATCCTTAAGGTCCCTTCCAACCCAAACCATTCCATGACACCGTGATTATATGAATTTTGCAGTGGTTAGATGTGAGTAGGATTCTTTTGTGAAACACATAAAGCATGTGAACAAAAGTCTAATAAAAAATTAGGCTTTCCATTCCTTATTCTCATCCCCTGAGAATTACTTTAATCCCGCCCTTCTATAATTCTTTTCATAACCAGAATTTCTTCAGTAAGAAGGAATTTTCTAAAAAGCCATACTAGTTACTGACTGAATGAGGAGAGGTAAGGGCAGCTGTGGAACATCTCTTCTGCCTCCTTGACATGCCCAGTTTAAAATTTTGCTATTCTGTCAAATATCCACAGATCAGATGCTTGGTGAGAGACAACATGTGCTAAAGTACTCCCAGTCCTAAAATTCCCTTTTCAAAGATTTTTGGCAAGAGCGAGGGGGAGGCATTGTGTATCAACAGCAAAATGGCATCTGGATTGAAAGATAAGAAAATCCACCATGGTTTCCAAAAAGCAAGGCTATTTTCAGATGAATTTTGGACCTGGCAGAGGTGCAGAACTTACATTAGCACCATAGGAGAATACAGAGATCATGCTCTGACTTTGGAAAGGCTTCTAGAAACCCTAATTTGCAACTTATCAGACACTTTGGATGCACTTTGGCAGAGCATTGAACCATGAGCTTAATGTGTGAGCAGTCTACAGTGCAGCAGGGCAACTCACAAACTTAAAAATCAGATGCTCCGCTAGACTGAGACCAGAATATTCTCACCACCCTTGAGCATTAGCCCCTAAATATAGTCAAATTCATGGCAAGGTGTTGTTAACTTCGAGCTAAAATTGGAAGCCTTCCAAGTCTTGAGGAGAGCTGCATACTGGAAATTTTACCCATGTGCACATCGATGAACTAGGGGACTCACAAGCAAAGTTCCACTTCAGGCAGCTTTTTACAAGGACAAAAATGTGGAGTAGCTGGATTTAACAGAACAGTCCTTACCCTCAGGGTAGGCCTGCATGTAAACAATTTGCTATAAACTAATGCCAATTAGCAGAATGACGTTTTTCCCTCTAAATGGGCAATGGCTTTTTGAAAGATTCAGATGCAATGGGAAAAAAACCACAAGCCTTTCCTGGGCACACACTGTATTTGTGAGCTCTTCTCTGTAAGAAAGACTCAGAGTCTCACTGTGCACCGGGAGCAGTTCTAGGAGAGCCCTCACAACTTCACTGAGAAAAATTGCTGGTAGAGGTGATGTCTCCTATTAACCAGATTATTTAGCTAGTCAGAATAAATAAGCTCTTATGTACAGAAGTTCTTTTTAAAGTCTTACATCCTTTGCAAAGAAGCAAATTTTTAACCTTCTCCCCCCAAAACACTTAATGTGTTTAGCTGTATTTATCAGAAATACAAGACTGCTTTTTCTCTGAGAATGAATTTCAAAACATAGTTTTAAGCTGATTGTGAGCAGGCTACTGTACCTTTGCAAAGGGCATGGAAAAGATATTCATTAGACACAGCAATGCTAATTTAATAACAATGTTAATAAGGACTGAACATCTCTGTCACATTGTCATTTCCCCCCACTCCTTACTGTGCAATAGCTTTGTCCAATTCATGCTGAATTCAGTGAGTTCCTGTTGGTGGTTTTAAAATATTGGGATCAGGCCTGGAGTCCTTTTCTTAAGAATGCTGCATCAGATATTTTGCACCTGCAAGCCTAACAAGACTTTTTAAACTGGGGGGTTGTGGACCTTGGAGGAACAGGGAGAGGCAATTCAGAAGGCAGACTTTGATTCACGAAGTGGCCATGGATGAATTTCTGTATGGATTTAAGGAAACCCAGAGTCACGGGCTTTGGAAAAGCAAACACAGGTGCAGCTTTGGAGGAAATGAAGCGAATCTTCCCTGGCAAGGCTCAGTGCTGGGGATAAACTCTTGAGCAGCAACGCTATTCCTTCGAAGCAAATGGTACCTGAACAATCCTAACACTGGCAGGGGCTGCCCAGGGAGGGTTGGAGTCCCCATCCCTGGAGGTGTCCAAGAAAGACGGGGTGATGATCAGTCAAAGGTTGGACTCAATGATCTTGCAGGTCTTTTCCAACCTTAATGATTCTGTGATTCAGTGATTCTACATCTCAATGCAAACATCTGTATTCAAGGGTCACTGTAGAGCTGTCAGAAAAACAAATACATGCCTTTTTTTTTACTTTTTTTAACTTCAGGATCTATTTTAATTCTACCCAAACAAAAGTTCATTTCATTTCTAACTAACATCCCCTACATTCCCTGTGTTTCTCTTTCCTTGTGGGTGCAAGTCTTGTCTGTACCCGTAACCTAGGCTTAGGTATGCAAAATTTTTCATAATGAGAGTCTAGCACTTTTGAATTTGCAGCCCTTGCTTTACTCTGTTTGCTTGATTGGTTTCACTGTTTTTCTTGCTTCATAAAAGAAAAAAGAAATTGGAAGCTATCAAAAAAGAGAGAAGATGTTTTCATCTTCTAAAACAAAATAAAATACAAATACTTTTGCTTTCAATGCAAGATCTCACAAAATAATGATATATTGAAATTCAAAGTTTAAAACAGTTTTCCCTTTGAGTCTCTTAATATCAGAAAAACTAACAAACTGTGATTTAAAACTATTTTCTTTTTTTTCCTATGTTTTTTTTTCTAACAAAATGAGTTTTCTGCTAAGAATGTAAGTGTAAAAAACACATCAGACCATCCAACATCACAGGGTCTCCAGGAGGCTGTCCCTTCACAGCCTAAGAGGAGAGGGACAGAATTCTCATAATCTGACAGGTGTTTCCCTTTCTCCTCCTGCTGTGAAATTAGACAAAACCCACCTATGGCATTTTAAAATAGAACAATAAGGACAATCTGTTACAAGGCCGGGCTTGAACCCCCCAGAATCGAGGGGAGGTGAAAGAAGTGAGTTTCATCTGGAAGGTTGCTCTTAACTTTAATTATGGGGAATTTAAGCCCTCAAAGCATCTCTCTGACATAATAAAAAGAACTGCAACTACTGCCTGACTATAACACAAAACAATTAATCAGCCCTGGTTGAGCCAAAGTAGGTCCTGGTTGACTTGAAAGGTTAATGGATCTTCAAACTGTTTTAAAAAAAAGACTTAGCTGGAGTTTCAGGGCCGTGAGGAAACACGAAACCAGGCCTCTTTTGTGTGGCTTTGGGTTTGTTACAAACATCTTGCAGAGCTTGAAAACTGCTTTTGATGATGGGCTGAACTTCCCTTTCCTTAGCTTAATCCCAGTTTTCCTGATTGCACCCCTTTGCCCCACCCTAAAGCCAATGTTCTCTTTCACCAATGCTCACAGGTTCCAGATCCTTGTGCTGGGTTTTCTGTCATGTCCTTTCTGCCAGCTCAAAGCAAAGGCTTGCTCCTTCAAAGCCATTTCCTCAAAGGTCAGCTTTACAACCCTGTCAGCCGTTTTTGCTGCTCTTTGCTGATTTTCTTTTTGTATGACAGTACCTTCCAAATTTCAGGCAGCTTTCCCAATTTTACTGCTGTGCTAAAAGAAGCAGCAATTCCCTTCCAGCTCTGCAATGAAGTGCCTCACTATTTGCAGTTATTAAATACTGTGCCTTTCCAAAGCTTTAGATCATTCCTGGGTCTGATCAGGTATTGCTCCTTTCTAAGCTTCTTTTCCCCTCTCTATATCACCTCTCAATACCAATATTCCCTCAGCACGTCAACTTTTGATTTCTACTTCAACTTTCATTTTATAATTTTCTGCCAATATTTTATGTCTCCATCTCCCCAGCAGAGATTGTATTTCTCTTTGCTCACTGCTGTTTGCATCCCCTCCAAATTCAGCTGCAAATTTAATTTGTTTGCTGCTTGGCCCTACTGCTGTTAATAAACAGTAATGAAAAGATTAACTAACACACAATTTATCAGTTTAAATTATCCACTACCATGATTTGCTTCTGAAGCTTTCTATTCTTCTGTTTGCAAATTACTTCTGGGGAGGGAAAAAAAAAAAAAAAAGCAAGTGTAAGGGTCTGGGCAAATCTTGTCCTTTTTGTAAAATTAACACTGGTCTAGTCAAGTCAAGCTATTGATTAGCTATGGATACGACCTTTAGGTTTCTTTTTATTTTGACCAGTTTTCAGAGCTACACAGTGAATAATATGAAGAAATACTTCAACTTTTGTGGAAACCATATACCCAGCTCCATGTCTTAGTTGTGACTAAGATGGGGCTGACTGCTCCTCTAAGATGCCATTGTTTTTTTTTCCCTGCACTTCATGATTGTCATTGGTGTGTCAAACTTCCAGAGAGCATTACAGGTGGAGTTCCCTGATCCAGCCAGTACAACATGAAAACCCCAACCTGTGTGACCTTGCAAATATCAGCTCATTTCTGTGTATTCCACTTTCTGCTCTTTAAAAATAGGAACGATGGCAGTTCTCTTACTTTGTCAGTATTAACCAAGGTAAATGCCTATGGATTTCTCCAGTATCAGTGATGTGAGAATCACAGAATCATAGAATGGTTTGGGTTGGAAGGGGCCTTAAAGCCCATCCAGTTCCACCCCCAGCCATGGGCAGGGACACCTTCCACTGTCCTAGGTTGCTCCAAGCCCCATCCAACCTGGCCTTGTCAGCTTCTTTCAGTTATTGGAAGGTCACAATTACATCCCCCCGAAGCTTCTCTTCTCTAGGCTGAACAATCCCAATCCTCCTGGCCTTTGGTCTCTCAGTGGGGCAAAACCAGCCAGCTCTGAGGAAGAACCCAAAAGAAGTCAGGGTATATATCTAGAGTGATAAAATCACACCATCATTCCACAGAGTTCCTTCCTTTGCAGATATAGGAAGTGACAAACAGACATTTTGATTTGACAAAACTCTTCCTACAAACCCAGGAAAGTGGGATCCCAGCCTTCAAACCCCCTTGCTCTGATCTACTTAATACACAGATGAATCAGTTAATGCAAAATTATACCACAGTAGGCAGGACAGAGACAGACAGGTGTAAACATGTAAATATGTCACAAAAATGTCAGTGAGGAAAGGAATTTAAACAGCAAAAGACCTTGTGGCGACTGAGAAAAGCCTGCCTACTCCTGTAGCTGATTATAGTCTGGGGATGTAGCTGGGACGGCTGATACTGTACATTATTAATAGTCGAGCTCCCCAGTGGGATTGTGAGAGGATGCTGGGGAGTGCTGAATGCCTCCAGGGAGCTCTCAAGTGCCCTGGTGGCAGCAGCGGGGGAGGGAGGTGCAGGGCCAAAAGCGAAAGGAATTAGCTGTGCTCAAGGTGTGAGAAGCAGCTGCTGTTCCAAAGAATGAGGTAAGCACTGAGGAACTGCTCCTGACCTTCCTCTTGGAAATGGGCAGGTATGTGCGTGGTGATCACCTCTCGATCTCCAAAAAAACATAGATGTATTTGTGGGAAGATGACATGTAGGCACACAGATCAGATGCCACTGCAACCACCTGTGTGACTGAACAGACATCGCTGCCACTCTGCACAGTTCATTTAACTCTTCAGAGCACAGATTGCTCCTGACAGCGGCTGTGTTACCACAAAACTTTCCCTCAGGTAGATGTCACCCCTTGGGAAAGCTTTTCCCAGTGACCAGTAGGGTCGTGGTCACAGTGATAATCATAAATAGTGTCGTGCATTGGTTCAAAGTGCAGATGAGTTTTACATGTTTGGGTGACCAGCTGTCCTGCAGTGCTTTGCTCAGCCAGTCACTGGAAGAGGAAAAGGAAATGTCAGTGACTGAGAGGGCTGAACTCCATTTCCATAAGAGATTCACCAGTCATTCACTGGAGGCTAGTGGAGCTCAGTGCTCAGATGTGTCTTCTCTTTTGAAAATGGCCCTGAGTAATGCATAATTAAAATACCTGACCTGTTGAGATTAAGAAACTTTGGTGGCCTCTCCCTCAGATGGAGTGTGTAGCTGGTCTCACCTGTCTGTGTGCAAGAGCAATGGATTCGTTCTGAATTCCTTCACTCTAGCTTACAGTTCAGTTGGCCCTCAGGATGGGAGGGTTAACACTCAGGGCTGCCTAACTTAGCCCCACTTGCTTTTGTTTCTGAATTCTTAGACGTCTTAGAGGGTTTGGCTCTTGTGAAAGCTTTAGCTTCAGTCTGTATGTGTTGAAATGTCCATATCCTGAGAAGTGGAAATGTTCAGGAGGGTCATAGTGTCTTCAGGGACATACAGCACTCTGCAGCAATCCACCTTAATAAATCCATCTACAAGCACATATTGTACAAATAGTCGATTACTATTCTAAAATATAGTGCAAATTTCCATACACAATTATTTCATATTCCCATCTTTTTGAGCATTCAGAATAAAGCAACACTTTTCTTGTTCTGTACCTTTTCCACGTGCCTCTAATCACAGAGCAGAAGGACTGCATTTCTTCTCAACATCGTCATTAGGGAGAGGGAATCAACGGGGCACTCGGTTACACGGGAGTTTGTAAAAGCGGTGCTTAGCAAACAATGGCAATAAGTACACTGTCGTCTTTGGTAAAAGCCTGGAAAAGCTGTCAGCCACCACAAATGTTCATTAGTTGCTGGGTCTGAGGAGCAGAAGCTGCTCCTGAAGTTTTTAGAAAGTGACAAATACTTCAAGCTGACTTGCATAAATCATGTCGGGTATTACAATGCTGGATGTAAAATTCACCAGTCACTTTCCCTTCTATTTCAGTTCCTCTTAGCAGTCACTTACAAGTAAATACTTAGGCAGTCTCTCACAGTACTAGGATTTCATTCTTTTAGCAGTACAGTTTAAATGATGCTTCACTCTTCCGCTGTGTAGACTGTTCAGAGACTGATCAAAATAAAGCAATACGTATATATATATATATGTGTATTTTAAATCATCACCCCCCCCCCAAAAAAAAAATAAACAAACCTTTCCACCACTACGTAAAGTGGTAACTCTGAAAAGAGCAGAAAGTGATTTGCCAGAGTTTATTAGGAATTTAATTTATTGATGGAAGGAAGAGGTAAGCTTATTTACTTCTAAATTTACTTTATTTACTTATTTACTTCCCTGAGCCACCTAGCTCAGACAGCATTAATACCCTGCTAATGCTGCAGTGATGGGCAGGAACACAAACCACTAAAATCGAGTAAAACTAAGCCACAGTTGAGAGATCAACCAGCTTGGCAATGCACGAGCTTTTCTTTTCTATGCTGTTTTTCCCTGCTATGCCACAAATGTCAGCAAAACTTGCTTAGTGCAAACAGGCCACAAGCACAGCCAAAATGGGCTTTTGTCAGGAATTTGTATGTGGAAAATTTCAAGAAAACCTTGAAGAACAACAAAACACCTCACTAACATCAGATGACTAGGAAAATGTACCTTGAACAAAATCTTTGTACCTGAGATTAATAATTTGAACCAAAAAAAGAAATTAAAGAATAGAAAAAGTCATGTGATGGATTTAATTCTTGGGGGATTTTTATACCATTGTCCAAAAGGCCAAAGCAAGAGCTGCTTTTACTGAAGTAACTTCTGCTGAGGTCCATAAAATCCTGTGCCCTAGGAGCCCAGAAGCTGAGTGAGTCTTCTCTCAGACAAGATACATATGCTGAAATCTTGCCTCTAATCCAAGTCTCCTCTATAGGTAATTTATGCACTGGGCTGCATTGAGTAAGCACTTGTTCTGCTTTTTGAATTGCACTGTGGAACTTCTGAAGCATGTCCAGAAAGACCAGAATTATTTGCTTTGAAAATATGAAAAGATAAACAATTTAATGTTTTACATTTTCCTCTCCTTTTAACAGATTTAACGACACACACGCCAAATAAATTTCAGATTATCTGCAGTTCAGACAAGCACAACGTTCCATTTGGGGTAAAGAGCCATTTATCAAGTGCAATACTCCCCAGACCTGCAAACAAATATTCTTTTAATGTGTCTTATAACCACATTAGAGCCAAGGCCATAAACCTGCTCCAGTTTCCCAGTAACATTCATTTCTCCTGTCTAGAAGAACGTACTCTGAGGTGCTGGACTTTCTGGACAGCCTGACAATTCCTAGTCATGGGCTGGAATTTCTGAACACCACTCCTGAACCTCCTAGGTTGGAGGAAGTCCCTGAAAGCCACAATCTCATGGAGACTTTGTGTTTTCTGACAAAATTTTGCACCTAGAAAAATAATAAAAAAAAATTGTTCGGCAATATTTTTACTTTTGCAGCAAATAATTTGCCAAGCATAAATCAAACTTAAACTACAGGTCAAATTTCAGAGTAGATTCATGTCTTTCCCACTAAATCCATAAGACATTTCACATGCAGTTCAGGAAAATACTTTTAAACATTTTTTCTCATTAATGGGGTTCCTCCGCAGAGAAGAAAAATAATTATTTGAACTGCTCCAGCTCTGAGGTCCCCAGCCCTTCCTTGTTGTGTGCAGTGTGACATTAAAGAGAGTCTGCAGGAACTCCAACCTGACTTTTCCCACCTCATCACCTTCTCCAACTTGTGTATTTTGCTAGTGCCACTTAGCTTTGAAGCTAAGCAGAGCAGTGATTGCGTGCAGCTGCATGTTGGCACAAATAATGCTTTTGGCTTTGGAGCAGAGCACTGTCAGGGCTTTGCTCACCATTGTATGGACTCGTGTGTCATCCTGCATGTGGATTCCCAGTGCTGCAAGAAATCTTCTCAATGACATCTGTTTAATAATATTTTCACTGTTTTTAAAAGCAAACCATATACTGAGGGAAGACGAAATTGCATGGCAATATTTAATCCAGAACGGGCTGGGCTCTGAGATCCATCTACATTAAGTTAGTATTTATTTAGATTTGACAGTAATTGTATGGTAACTGAACATCTTTGGGGTTTTTTTCCCCCCCAAAGCAAAACATTGCTGCAAGCAACAGTCTAGATTTAGGTGAACTCATACTGTGACAAACTGAGAATGGAGAAAACACATTTCTTGTCCATAAAAGGACAGCTCACACATCCACAGAGGGTAGCTCTGATTTTGCTGCGGTTCCAAACTATGAAGTGGGGACTCAATCTTGCAAAAAGAAGTTTTACTTAGAGTGGATAGAGGGTTGTACAGTAAAAGTTTTTTTTCTTTTTCTTCCTTTGCCTTCTTAAACAGAAAATGGTTCACCCTCTTAAACAGAAAATGGCAATTTTT
>VZRZ01005796.1:60825-185015 GCA_013398175.1 Climacteris rufus
ATGGTGATTTTTTTTTTTTTTTTTTTTTTCTATTCAAGAGGTCTGATATTTCCACAATTTGTCCTGGGAAAAACACAGAGTACTCAGAGTGTCACCAGCAGGTCAAGGGAGGGGATCCTTCCCTTTCCCCTCATCTCAGCAATGGTGAGGCACACGTGGAGTGCTGTGTCCTGTTCTGAGCTCCCCAGTACAGGAGAAGCCTGGACATACTGGCACAAGTCCATGAAAATCAATAAGAATTAGGGCAACTGCAGAATGAGGAGAGGCTGAGAGAGATGGGGCTGTTCATGCTGGAGAAGACTCAGGGGGATCTTACTCAAGTGTAGAAATACCTCATAGGAGGGAGTAAAAAAAGATGGAACGAGGCTTTAACCAGGGGTGTCCATGAAAGGACAAGAGGCAATGGGAAACTGAGGTATTGGAAATACTACTGTAACATGAGAATTATTTGTTTTTTTAAGTTTAAGGGTGGTCAAACACTGGAACAGGTTGCCTAGAGGGGTTGTGGAGATATTCCAAACCTGACCCGGCACAGCCTTGTGCAGGCTGCCCTGGCTGATACTGCTGTGAGCAGTGGGATTGGACTGGATGATGTCCTGAGGATCCTTCCAGCTCCATCTGTTCCATGGTCTGTGACTCTGTGCCCTCATCCCAGAGTGCAAGAGGTCTCTGACGTGGTGGATGTGTCTGCAGCACAGGAAAAACCAATTCAAGGCTCTCCTGGCACACTTGAGGCAGTACTACAGCCAGGGTTTATCACACGT
This sequence comes from Climacteris rufus, assembly GCA_013398175.1. Lineage (NCBI taxonomy): Eukaryota > Metazoa > Chordata > Aves > Passeriformes > Climacteridae > Climacteris > Climacteris rufus. The sequence continues at coordinate 61,590 of VZRZ01005796.1, forward strand.
TATGAGGGTGCTCTAAGATGAGTTTTATATTTGCTCCTTCAATTCTCTACTTGTGCAGCACATTTATAAAACCGTTGTGCTCCAAAGTGAATAGTTTGCTTCCATGACTTAGTATTTCAGAATGAAAATTGATTTCATTTAAATATAAATGCAAATACAAAACATGAAGGTGTCCACAAGGAGAAAAATCATCTCCCTGGACAGATGTTCGTGGCTCTCAACTACACAAACAAGATGACAGAAAGGCTTAAAAAGAAATGACAAATGAGCTTCTAGAATATAGTCAGAAGGTAGAATTAGAAGGAGACCACAGGAATCCATATAGAGCAGTACATGGCAAAGTACAAAGAAGAACCACACTTTTAGATATAATTTTCAAAATTTTGGATCTTTGAACAAGATTCATTTTCCATTTTAGGGGGTGGTGGGAAGAGAGATGTCCTCAATCTGTCCTTGAATACTTCTAATTGCTGTCAGTTTTGTTTCACTTTCTATTGACATAACAAAGCAACTTCTTTAAAAACAACCAAAAAAACAGGCCTTGGTCCTGAAAACAACTCCTACAAAATGGTCTGTGGGTCCACCTGAATTCTCACTAGTATGACAGAGGCCTAACCACCACTCTCTGACTTGACTGTGTAACTTTCCTTCAAGAACCCTTTCCCTTACCAGAGAGAATGAGAATGAAAGCACTATTGAAACACAGGATTTCTTTCTTTCTTCTGGTAACATTAAAGAGACGGCAGTTGATAAATATTAATTTGATAGGTCTGAGAGATCTCAGCACAGAAAACCTGACAACATTTAGCAAAGTCAGAACTTTTTCATTTTACACTGCTAGAGAGTTTTCTACTCTGCATAACCTTGCAATTTTGAGACCAACCATTCTGTAGAATAAATTCTGTGGAAGCAACTTGGCCTCTCTCTGCTGCCAACCATGGACATATTGTCCCAAGACCTACCTGCCTCTGCAGAGGAAGGGCTGAACTGATATATGTGCTTCTATGCATGGAAAGGCCACCCTGAAAAGTGCCTAAAATGAAAAACTCAGGCAAGAGTTGCATTCATTGTAAAATACAGCAAATAATATCTTCAGAGAAACACGTAGCCCGTGTTTCCATATCTACATATATGTGTCTTTAAAGACACTGATGTTGCTAAAAAAAAATCCCGATTTTCATGTTTACAGCCTCTAGCAAGCTTCCCTCTTGGATTGTTTTATCCTTGACTTTCTGTTTCTTTGCAGATCTTACAGGTGAACAAGGTGATGTCCATCTTGTTTTATGTGATATTTCTTGCTTACCTTCGTGGCATCCAGTCTTCCAACATGGATCAAAGGAGTTTGCCAGAAGATTCAATAAATTCTCTTATTATTAAACTCATTCAGGCAGACATTTTGAAAAACAAGCTTTCTAAGCAGATGGTAGATATTAAGGAAAACTATCAAAACACAGCACAGAAAGCAGACACCCAGCCAGGCGTGGATGGAGACAAAAATGTGAAATCAGACTTCCAGCCAGTTATCTCAGTGGATATAGACCTCTTAAGGCAGCAGAGACGCTACAACTCCCCCCGAGTCCTCCTGAGTGACAACACGCCCCTGGAGCCGCCGCCGCTGTACCTCATGGAGGACTACATTGGGAATTCTGTGGTGGTGAACAGAACCTCCCGGCGGAAGAGGTACGCGGAGCACAAGGGCCACCGGGGAGAATATTCCGTTTGTGACAGTGAAAGTTTGTGGGTGACGGACAAATCCTCTGCCATCGACATTCGGGGACACCAGGTGACTGTTCTGGGAGAAATCAAAACAGGCAACTCTCCAGTTAAGCAATACTTTTATGAAACGAGGTGTAAAGAGGCCAAGCCTGTAAAAAACGGCTGCCGCGGCATTGATGACAAGCACTGGAACTCCCAATGCAAGACATCCCAAACTTATGTCAGAGCACTGACTTCAGAAAACAACAAACTGGTGGGCTGGAGATGGATAAGGATAGACACCTCTTGCGTGTGCGCCTTGTCCAGGAAAATAGGAAGAACATAATTCTGCATCTCTTTGCTATATAAATTATTACTTTAAATTATATGATATGCATGTAGCATATAAATGTTTATATTGTTTTATATATATTATAAGTTGACCTTATTTATTAAAGTTCAGCAAATCTACAGTATATAAGCTTTCTCTCTCAATAAACAAGAGCAAAGGGTGTGTGCCTCTGCTGTGGGCAACTCCAGGTTTTTTAGATTATGTTTGTGACACTGCTTGTCAGCAGCATACGTAACCTTCCTGTAAAATCTGTGTAAAATCAGTATTTTTCATTCAGTATTGTCAAACCAGTGACTGTCATTTAGTAAACTTGTTAAAAATCAGATCAATGCCAAGAGTTGTGTACATATTTATACTCCCTGCTCTATACATTCACGTTTAATTGGATGCAGTGTTGACTCCCCATCACCAAAACAAAAATGGATCAAAATATGTGTTGTAGCCTGCAGATGATGTCAAACTTACAGGCATCAGGTAGCCCTAAAATAAGTTTTCTGTGTATTATGCCAGTTTTTCCATTGAAATGACCATTTTATCTCTGCTAAGCATTTCAGAAAGGCTGCTAGTTATCCAGGAACATCCATTTATGTTTTTGAAGCACATTTGTTTTGCAACTGTTTCTAATGCTGCCAGTGCATCATTGAAAAAATATGAAAAAAATCTAAAATATTTGTAGCCAAAACTTACTGAAGCCAAGGACTGATCTAAATGGATCATTAATATAATACATAAAATATGGTTTATTGTGATCAGCCTCTTCCTCCTCACATGAATTAATCATCTTGTGGTTGTGTTGATGGATCATTCCTCTCTGAGTTTTTAAATTAGAAACAAAGCTGGTGGTGTCTTAACCTAAAGAGAGCCCTTGGCTTGCAAACTGTAGTAAAGACAGACATGATATCCTGGCATGGATATCAAAGCCACACATCCGTATGAAGCTGTTCTGCTCCTCAGCAATCCATTCTCCATCTTTCACAGGGGGAAAAATATGTTGAAGTGCTTGAGAAACCTGGTACCTTTCATGGGAACGTGAAATGGATGGTGGCTAAAATCCATGTAGTCTGTAGTTATAATGAAGCTCCTCAATTAAACAGACAAGTTGTTAAGGTAGACAAGTGTACTAGCATATATATACCTCAAACTCTTCCCTAGATTGTCATGTAGCTCCTCTGGGGATAGGAGTAATGACAGTACTTGAAGAGATGGTCCATTACACATGAGCTTTGTAATGCCCTAGATGGGATCCCACACCCATCAAGAAAATGAGAGTTCATGGCTATGAACAGAATTCAGATGGGGCTGCATGTTATCTGTGTCCAGACAGATCCAACACCCAGCCAAGGCTGGAAAACACCAGCCATCCAAAAATTTTTAGACCTGCAGTGTCTGAGGTTTTACACCACGACTTTCACTGTCTTGGTGTGTCCGGCACCACAGAGGAAAATGAGATCAGAGCCCTCAAACACAAAGTTGCAGGATAGCTTTGTTCATACAGCTTTCCCTCCTGGAAAACCAGCTTCAAATCTGCAAGAGGCCATGAAAGGCAGCAAATTGTGTGGTCTCCCCTAATCCCTTACAGAGAGCATAAAACCACGAGGGGACTGGACAGGTTGCCTTGAGGCCAAGCACTGGAACAGTCATGTGTCAGAAAGCCACGTTGGAGCATGTGGGTATATTTTCTGCAGGGGAGGCCAGGAGCAAAGCTTTTGAGAACCATCTCAATTTTCAGCATAAGGCCAGTGTATTTACCTCACAGGAAATATCATCACGTCGCAGCACTAAATCCTAACTTTGCTTCAAGCAATAACAACTTCAGAGGTTCAATACCAAGGCAGTCGTTAAAATGAAAGAGAGGATGTAATATAACAAGGAACTCAGTATCTGATAGACCTGACTAGAATATTTCTCATTTCTTGGCAAACATTAAAAATAAACCCAACCCCACAGAGCTTTTCCTACTTTTACTAGTAGGAAAGTTTAAGTCTCAACTAAATTTTTTGGCTTGGAGAGATAAGCACATTTCCTGGAGTCCTGCCCCACTGGATTTTTTTGCACGTTAAAAGCTTACTTTTACACCTTGAATTCCCAAATTAAGCTAATTTGCAGATGCTGGGAGCAACTGAGAGAGCTGATATTGTTGTGGATCATTAACTTTAGAGATCTCCCTGCTTCATTGTGCCAGATAGGTCTATCTCCATGTGAGAAGAGGAGGGAAGAAGACCAATTTAGCTTGGTGAAATCCCATTAATCAGAAACTACCTTGTTCCTGCAGTGTGGATGCTACTTTTGTTTACAGCACTGTAAATCCAGAGAAATTCTATTGAAGACAGGGGAGAAAATTTAGGTTTATAACAACATAAACAACATCAGAGTTGATCCTAATGCCTTTATTTCTGCTCACTGAAAATTGGGGGAGGTTCATTCTTCAAAGGTTCAAAGAAAACCATTTGTCATTTTCCACTGTAAATCCAGTAACAGGAACTGGTCTTTGACTCTTGACTTTAACAAGTATTTTACAAGCAGACAGCAAAAATGTCTCAGAGTAAATATGCCTGTCATCTGAAACACATGAGATGAGAAAGGAGCATGGTGTGGAGGGTTATTAGATCAGCTGCCTCTTTCCCACCCCGGGAAAACAATGAGCGGAAGTGTTACCCTCTGGATCTGATCCAGCTTCCACTAAAGTCAATGGAAAAAAATCTCACCTTCCCCAGTGGAAGCTGGATTAGGCCCCAAGTGAAGAAAAACCTGCAGATCTCAACCAGACCGAGAGAGGAGCAAGCACACACATCAGTAATGTGTTCCTGTAAACCCTGTGTATGCAAAAGATGCTGTATAATTTTGTAACAACTTTGTAAACAAAGCCTGTAATAAATTTGTTAAGGTCTAATTCTATTTTCACTGTAGCTGGGAATGGTTTTATTGTCAATTTTGGTCATGGCACAATGAATTCAAAATTCCTATTCAACTTTTTTTTGTGTAAGTAATTAAACAAAATATTCAGCTTGCAACGCCAGTTTAATTTAAGCATTCTAAAAATCACTTCCATTAGGCGGCTCAGATGTGCTGTCAATATTGTTTTGCCAATAGATCATTATAAACACACATTTTATTTAGATTTTCTCCCAAATGACCAAATGCTATTCTGAAATTGCCTGTCTGTGTCAAACTGTATTTTCTCAATTTTTTTCCCCCTAGCTTTTTTACAGTCCATTTAGTAACAGCAAAAAATGCTCCACTGAGGCTTTGGGAAACCATCTGCATTTATTTTATCACCTTTGAACATGTGTTCAGGAATGAAGTCTGTGCAGAGAGTTTACTGCTACCAAGAGATTTCTGCGGCTGCACCAGGAAGAAATTTTGACTGGACTTTACAGAGTGTGTGCTCAAAACCACTCTGCTCATATTCTGTTATTTCGATTCTTTAGCAACCCGAGTCCTTCGCTCGGCTGCGCATTGTGTAACTGCAGACAATACCAAACAGGAAACGAGCCTGATTGGGGGTTTCAAAATTAAAAACTTAATGATAACGACCTGCTATTTCTGACCTTTCAGTGAACGCGTTCGCGCAGCGAAGTAAAGCGCAGGACCAGTCATTTCATTTAATAGAAACATTGTGGCAAAATCAGTGGGATTCTGTGTTCTCCATGCTTTGTAAGTGTATGTAATTCACCATGCATGTGGGGCAAGGGGGAGGAGGAAGAGGAGGAGGAGGAGGAGGAGGAGGAGAGGATAATAAGCACTACAGCTTGTGAGAAGTAAAAGACTTGGAGCATTTTAAAATGTGGAGGGGTTGTTCTCTGAAATGCTTTGTCTGTATTTTGTTACAGCAGATGGTAGAATGACGAAGCAGCACAGATGTGGTGTAAAAAAACCAAGCAATACGAGGATAACAGAAAACTTTCCCGGGAAAGTCGCCCATTTGCTACCACTGCAGGTCCATGCAGTGCTGGGCAGGTTATTGCAGAGCTCAGCAATGACATCCCTAGTTTAATTATTTAATTAATTTCTGTGGGGAAAAAAAGAAAAAAAGAGTATTTCTTTCCAAAGCTCACTACATTCATGAGCTGGATAATTTTCTTTCTTTTCTTTTTCTTTTCATCCCTTTGAGTTTTGTTTGTTCGTTTTTTGTAATCTTTAGCTGTTTGGCACCTCTGATGAACAACCAGAGGTAATGCTTTGCATGAATGTGCCCAGATATAGATTTCTCCTTTGTTTTAGTGCTGAGCTTTGAAGCCAGCAGCACCTGAAAGCCATACTTTCACTACGGAGCCAGCCTTTTGATGTCATGACCTCCTGTTTCCGGACATTTTGATCACAGCTCTTGCCCACACAATGTTGGAGCTCTTACCCACACAATTAGGTGAGATCATGACCAGACTGCTCAAGATCATGGTCGAGAAGTGGTTGTGTACACAACAGTCAAGGAGCACAGAGAAAGAGGCAGCCCTGCGCCATCTTTGCATCCATCTTCCCACATCTCCTGCTCTGCTTTCAGTCTCCAGCTGCCAGTTGCACAACCAAGGGCTGGTGTTCAGAGGTTGCTTTCTGCATGTTCGAGGGTTCAGTTGCCCAGGAGATCATAGAACGATTTGGGTTGGGAGTGGCCTTAAAGACCATCTCATTCCAACCCTACTGCCATGGCCAGGGACAACATCCACTATCCCAGGTTGCTCAGAGCCCCATACAACCTGGTCTGGAACACTTCAAGGGATGATCTTTGACAGGAGAAGCATGTCTCTTTTCACATAAACATGCCTGGTATGAAACTGGGTATACTTTCTGTAAAACGCTGCTGTGGTTGCAGCATGTTGACAGACCCTCTCCAAAACACAGCCTGTGGTCACTCTCTACCTGTGTCACAAGGAGCTGGGAGAATCACTGACAGACCATTTTTAAATTATATTGAGACCGTTTGACAGAAAACACTAATTCACGCAGGGCAGGCTGCTAAGGAAAAAGGTGGTATGGTCCTTTTCTCTGAGCAAAAGTATTTCCATGGAGGGTTTGAGAAAAGGGAAGGAAAGGAAGTGCTGATAAAAACAGGCAGTCACAGAAGGAGAGAATCACAGAAGAAGCTGAGTTGGAAGGGACCAACAAGGATCATCCTGTGGTAGGTGTTGAGCAGCAAACATCTTGCAGAGATTTAGGAAGGTGAGGGAGAATTCAGCTGTTCAACTGGAAAACAGATTAAAGGCCCTTTCCTGCCATGATGAGGGTTAAATAAATAGCATTAGATCATCTGTAGCAGTAATTCAAAAGGAAAATGAACCTTTATTAATTGGGGTTAATCCAACCATGTTGATGAGGAATTAACCATGCTCACTGAGCACAAATGATGAAGCCTTGCGCTCAGTTACCCTGTGCAGCCCCTCTTTTCAGCACTTAGGACTATGAAGCTGTTAAGTCAGGGCAAAATTTGGCCCAGAAGGTATTAAATCCAAATTGACTGCATAAGGGGGAGCCTAAGTTGGCAGCATTATCCACCACAAAAAGCAAGCCAAGACTTTAACATTAGTTCATAAAAATTGTTCATTAGTTTGTCTAGTTCCAGGGATTTAGGTTTTACAATAAGTTTTGAACTATCTGCTATGACCAGCACACAAATATTTAGCATCAATTTGCAAAAGGAAAAAACCCTGTAAATGGAAGTATGAAGTAAAATACTGTGTCTATAACTGTAAACAACCTCTGTTGATTCTTTTTTATGTTCTCAGTGTCTCAGAATGGAATTTTAATACAAATCTTGGTTTTGTATTCCACATCATGTTCTGTGAAATAACCACCTCAACCTACTACTTGTGGAGATTTGTGGTGTGCAATCTTTGTGGATAATGAAGTAGAAACATGGCTCTAAAGCTGCTGGGCAATGTAAGAGTTGTAAGTCCCACATTTGTACAGTAGAGAGTGAAAACAAATGTGTGAAAGTGACAGAATTGGTTTCTCAGGCTCAGAGATTAAATACGTTTTAAAATATCGAATGACAGCTTTTGTCAAGTTACTACAAATATTTTGAGTCAGATTTGTATGTGACGCAGCCCACTGCTCATATAATTTTTTTTAATCTTTATTATTGCACAAATCTACTAAGTGTGATTCCCATTAAGTTCAGAAAACAGAAATTTGCTCATTTCCACACTGCTGACAGAGCATCCAGAATAACCCCAATAGATGAGTCAAATCACAGGTCAGAGCTTGATCCCTGAATTTATGTCCTAAGGAAAAAACTACCAGGAAGGATTTTTTTCTGCAGAGTGAGAGCTCAGCTGTCGCAGCCTCAGCGCCTATGCCAGGATATCACATGTTTGAAGATTTGAGGAGGTAGACCCTGGTCAGCTGGAGAGCTGATAAGTAGAAGGAGTGGGATGGATGGGGCAATAATTATTACATGGCTTCCTTGAGAACTGGATCCCTCAAGCACAGAAAATGCAGCCGCCAGGATCCTGCTGATCTCCGGATCTGACTCAGCAGCACGTATTCCCTAGGTCAATAATCTTGGATTCCTGGGACTTGGCGTCAGGATGTGGTACTTGTCCTAGGCGGGGGTAAACGTGAAAAAAATCCCCTTCTCCCACCATAATCAGATAACAGCAATTATATAAAAGGGAGTTCTCATGGGAACAGTTTTGTCTCAAACTCCCATGGTTTTTTTTCAATTTTTTTTTCTACAGAAACGAAAGATAGGGGTTTCTGAGAAAGGCCTGCAGTGTGTAGTTTTCTTAGAGGGATATGAGGGCGCTGAAGAATAGAACTTAAGCAGAAAGAGGAAAATTCTCATTTTGTAGAGTTATTCAGTGATCTATTTTCCCTTCACTAGAAAATTACGTGAAGTTTCCAGATGTAGATCTTGCTGTAGGGAGAATTAGCATGTGAGTGGCAATTAAAAGTACTTCAGTACCAAGGCTGGATTGAGGAGAGGGGCTCAACCGCCCCTGTGGCTCCTTCCTCTCTTTTCCTAAATGCCAGGGAGACTCAAGGGTGTCAGTGGCACAAAAAGGGAGAGCAGTGACAGAATAGCTGCAGAACACACTTCCTCATTCACAACAGCCAGGCAAAGACAGCATGAGGACAACTCAACCATTCCTGAGGCTGCTCCTGCACAGGTCCTTCATATCCTTCCATGGGATCCCTAAGAGAAATGCCATTGCATAAACCATGCTTAAAAAGTATCAAGGCAATGTTGCAATGGTCTGGACCTGGTTCACACAAAGTGAAAGACAAAATCCAGTAGGATTTTTTTATCAATATTTGCTTTTGGACAGTTTATTTGTATCCAGAGTGTACAGAACGAAAATGATGTGAATAGTGGAAGGTGTTTAAGTCACACATACAACTACTAAATACTTAGCTTTATTCTGATCTCACGCAGGTTTAATGTCTGACTTCAGTGGGATTAGTCCCAGTTTTTAATGATACAATAAAGCTTGGAATTACAACTGTGACATTTTAAAGCAGGTGGTGAGCTCTGTAGTAGCTCAGATTCTGGTTTCTGTATACCACAGAGCTGCTGCCTGTGTAGCTCCATGATGAATGCTGATGGAATTATTTAATGGGATAGATTATAGGGGCCTACACTTCTATGCTTTAAATTACATCTGCCCTGCATGGAGGGATAGTGTTGTCAGATCTCAGACTGATTCAATGCAGCTCACCAGGCAAACCCCAGGGGCTTTCCATGTCATCAGCTGAATAGTCTTCCCTGAGAACCACGATGCAGAGAATTCAGCATTAACTCCAGTTCTTGCTTCAAATGGAACTCCAACGGCCTTGTTTTGCTTGAAGAAATGATAAGAAGTCAAAACTAGATTTGCAGGTACTGGCATTCAGAAATGAATTTTGAAATCCGTAACTGTTGTCAACACAAGAAAGACTGGGAGATGAAGACAGCACATGCAAGCTGAGTGAAGATGCTCTTGTTCAGAAACAAAACTGCTTTAGACAACAGCAGTTTATTTGGAGGAAAGACAAAGATTCCAGATCTGATGAACTGTGGGGCCCAAATGAGTTTCCTTCTAATTCACCAGAAACTTTATGTTTTGGCTTTCCCAGGCATTTTTCAGTAGATAATTATGGAGTATAATTAACATGACAACTTTTAGTACATTAGAAACATTCCAGAACTACAGCCTGAAATAAACTGAAATGATTCATCCTGGGTAAGTTTCACATCCTGAATTATGAAGCCTTTACCAGACTTCAGTGATGACTTGGTTTGTAAGCCAGGGCACACACCTTGACTTTGTGGGCTTGAAAAAGTTTCTTCGAGATTTTTCTCTTCATTTGCTTTTCCTTAAAATCTTCATAAATACTGAAGATTTTATGGTGCCTAAACACAATCTGAAGTGTCCACTTCTGTCAGCCCTGATCTCTTCCATTATTCCACAAAGTGTTTACTAAATATTCCATTGCCCCGAGCAGTGACTTGCTCAGGGAGAACAGTGCACACTCCATAAGTGAAGAACTACAGCTCAGGAGGTGTGAATACAGCAAATAACATGAAATCTGATATTAAGAAATTCACTGGAAAGCCAAAACTGAGGTTTAACAAAGCAGAAGCCGAGAGAAGCAGAAGCTGAGAAAGAAAACTCAAAAAAATGACAATCTTAGGGAAAAAAAAAATCAATTGACCGTTGATAATAGCAGTATCTTGGGTTTTTTCCTCATAGGGTGTTGCGTTGCATCTGAGAAAGCCAGCAGTCGATCCCGCTTTTCCCCCGCCTGCCCGCTGGGGAGGCCAGCCCGGTGGGGCCCTGGGGGTGGCGGGCAATGCAGCCACCGCTTCTCCCCCCCCACTTCCAGGGTTGTGGGCGCGCGGTGTTTGCGTCACCTTCTCCCCCACTTCCCTCCCTCTCCGGGCATGCGCGGGCAGCCCGGGGCCGTGGGGCCACCACGTGCACGGCGAGGGGGCGGTCCCCGCCCGAAAGGGCAGCCCATTGGTTGGTTCCTTGTGACAGACCCCTGAGTGATTGGCCAGTGCCTCTGTCGGTCTGCTGACGTCACGCCAGGCCTCTGCAGCCATTGGCTCTCGCCCTATTCTCCTCCCCTCACTCCGCTGTGAAAAGAGCCTGCGCCAGCCAGCTCGGGCGTCTTTTAGCCGCTCCCGCATGCAACTCTAGAAATAAAACCTGCTGGAAATATGTGGAAAAGAATCCTTCCTTGTCTCTTTACTTCTACTGCATTAATCAACCCTCGTGTGTGGACGTTGCAAACACCAGCACGGAAAAAGAAGCAGGCACGACCCTTTTTCAGGGACTGGGAAAAGCATGGGCTTTTCTCGGGTCACGTGATTGCTGCTTTGTCTTTCAGTTACCCACGCTTTTTACCCGCAGCAATAGGGTTCATCCCCCTCTGCCTTGTGAAATCCATTCCTTTCCCATCAAAGCAAAATATAATAGCTTGAGCTGAAATTCTGCTGTCAGGGAGATTTTTGTGCTTAAAACATTTGGTGGGTCTCTGCTAATAGTTTCTGTAGGAGTAGTTTATAGACGCATGTTCCAAAAAAATGCCCCAACCACACAGGATTTACTGAGAGCCAATTCCATAGCTCAGTCTGAACTAAAGTGCATTTAGTGCACTCAGTCTGCTTGCATAGGTTTTGATCCAAAACAGCCTTTAGTTTATGTCCAGTTTTAAAGGAAGAATAGCTGTCAAGCAGTTAAAGCTGAGCACATGGTCAAATGTTTTTAGGGATCAGGGTAAAAATAGGGTTCATTAGTGATTTTATTCCTGGAAATTATAGCTGTTCAGTAAAAAACCCAAATGGAACAATAATATGATCAAGTCCTTTAGTTCCCATCCTATAACTTTTGCTTTAAAATCCTGGGATAAAAGAAGTACGAAAGATAATCTGTAAACATTTAAGACCTGATCAGAAGACCATGGAAGTTTGCAAAAAGCTTAAAAAAATTCTAGTGGGTCCTGAATTATGTGCTCTAATAATTGAATCATGGTCAATAAAATGCCACGGATTTATAGGACAGAGAAAAGAACACACCAAATAAAACTGATCATTCCTTGTTTTTAGAAATCAAAGCACAAAATTAGCAGTAAAGTGTTTGGCAGCACTTCACAAATTTTTCCTTCAAAAACTCTTTCCAATAGACTTGGATACAAATGTGGTCACCTGGATGGGGTGCTGGGGAAATCAGTTAAATGCAATGAGAACTGGAAATGACAGGGGAAGAAGTCATTCCCTGGATAACTATGGAAACAGCCTCAGACCTGAGGTGGAGTTATCAAGACCCCCTCAGTGACTTCGGTGCCCATCCCAATGTCTAAAGGCAAATTGGACACTTTCCTTCCAATGACGAGTTTGACAGCAGCACTTTCGAAAAGGTGCTGAGGAAACAAAGAATCTTTTAGGCAACGATCTGAGGTTACTTCCTCCTTGCCTCATGACTCTTATATATCTGCTTAGAAGGCTGCTAAACTGCACATGAATATTTTAGTGACATGCCCAAAGAACCTCCCCTGCTATGTCTCTGAATGTATCCCTCCTACCATTAGCACACCCCATCCAAGACTTGAGCAACTTACTACAACAAGGTCCTAAGCCCTTCCTAGTCCTTGGTAGATTACTCAGAAAATTACAGAAGATTTAAAGGAAACACACTGAAAGCTGAGAGATTCCTCCAGCACAAGATTGCTTATACAGAGTTTGGACTAAAAGGGTCCTTTTCACAGAAGCAACTTTTCTTCTCCCTACACAGCACAAAACCTAGAAGTGGGGTCACTCTAGGCAAGGCTGAACATTTTTGCCTCCTCATAGTGTTTTGCCGAATGTGCATTGCACAGAAAAGAGAAGAAACCGCCATCCACTTATAAATGGAGTGTCTTATATGCAAAACAGGTCCCATTGTCTTACCTTTCACTTCTGTTGGCAGCTGGGCTCAGCATTGCCTTAAACTCAGAGTCAAAAAGTTATTGCTCCCTGGATGAGGAGTGATTTTTGCTACAACTTGGGTGGAAGAGAGTGGGGCACAAACCTGCAGTTTGGCCTCCCCAGTTCACATTCTGAGCATTTTACTTGCAGGTGTCTGAGTAGGTGCTGTGGGGCAAGGCACATCCGTCCCTTCCAGGGGGAAGTGGCTCAGACTTATTTCTGCTCTTGCTTAGCTACAGTTCCTGACGGCTGCTGGAAGAGAATGTATAGCCTGAACACAGAGTTTGCTTAGGACCATGACAAGAGCTCCTGGCAGATTTATGGTTCTCACCGGCACAGGATACTGGAAGACAAGACTGAACAGTCCCATTCTTGTCTTGTGATCTGGCTTTAACTTCCTGTGGGATAACGAAAATACTTGGGCTGTTTCCTTTCTGCATCTTCTTGTATGGCTTCTTTCTGCACTTTTTGTCTTAAATGCTGTTTAATGTCATCCCAAATGTCAGGATAGGTGAGCATCCATCACTGTGGAGATCCAGAGGTGTAAAAACAAAAGGACCTATAGTTGTCACTGCAGCTGGCAAACTGATGTTAGGACAGTACTAACACTTGCTTTCACATCTCTCTTTCCCCCCAGTTAATTTCTAGTTCTGTCCTTATTTTTTCTCCAGATTAATTTATTAGTCTGTCACTCACATGTGAGGGACTCTTAGGAAAGGTGGCCAAACTAGACTGTGAGATGAATTATTGGGCCAGTTGGAAACAGCTTGTATGCTGCAGGCTGGGCATCCCTGTCTTAGGAAGTGGTGAATTTCATCAAAGACTTAAAAAGAAGGGCAAAAAGAGGATTTATACTCCTTTTCTGTCAGGATCACAAACTCATTTGCAGTCCACTTTGTCTCCTGGCCCTACATGCACTGACAGAATAAAAGTAGGAGCTACGTTCTGAGGAGAAAGGGGGCTGGGCTAACTGAGGGAAATTTTTGGGACTGTCAGAGTCAAGAGCTCAGAAAACATGAACCTAGCCCATAATGACATTAGTTTTCCCTTAAAATAATAAAAAATATAATAGTTCATCGCAGGCAAATATACATTTATATAGTTATTGTTTCCCTTTTGCTCCATGTGATTTCTATTTTTTTTTACCTACTCGGCAATTCCAGAAGCCTCCCATGGGCTGGAAGGCTTGTCCCTAGCGTGGTTTACCTACAAATCCCAGATAGGAAAAGGAAAGTGGCACGAACTGACAAGCACAAGGCCAGCATTTCAAATTAAGATGTTCTGTCAAGGGGAAATCCTAGGTGCTTTCAGCACAAGTGTGAGCTCTGAAAATGAAGCTAAAGCTGTCAACAGTGACTGACAATGAAAGGGGTCTTGCGACAGGGTGCACAGGAGATGGAAATCCCAGGGCAAACAACTTCAAAGAGTGAAATGAGAGCAGGGGAGAGAGCAAGGAGGGGGCAAGAGACAACTTCTGTGGACATTTGGCAGTGGGAACAAAATGCCAGTCCTCAAACGTGCAGTTTACAACAGAGATGATGAATTGGATGCAAGACAATCACCATTTCTGGGCTGGGCAGGGCACAGGATAAGCCTGCTCCAGAAGACTGACTGAGGTTAAGCATCAGTTGAAGCCAAGGAGCCGAAGGCCACCCACACAGATCAAGTGGGAAAGCGCTAATGGGAAAGACATTTTGGGAGTTAAAAATATAAGTGATTCCTTAATCTGGGAACACAGAACTGTAAAATAACAGCTGTACAGCAAAGCAGAACAAAGTTTTCTTCAGTGGTTGAGTGAAAGGTGGTTCAATGGAAAGACACCGTCTGCTTTATCAGAACAGGCCCTCAGCCAGGATGGCTACGTGTGGAGAAAGGCAGAGTCACATTCCTCTGAGATGGCAACACAGCTCTGTCCCACAGGCCAGGGCAGCAGTCTTCAAAGTAACAATGAAATATTAGACGTTTTAAAAGGATTTCCCACTATATTGATGTTGTTCCCATAACACAAGCCAAGGAGTAGGAAGGCAGCACATCAAAACACATTTGCATGCACTTGGGAACAGGCGTCTCTTCTGTACCAGATAATGCTTTCTACTGCCTGTAAAGGCAACATTTGGGCTGTGAGTCCATGGAATAATCTTCCTATGTCACGTCTCAGGATGCTGAGAAAGCAGCCTCCACTGCTGAGGGTGTTTCAACCATCAGCACCTGAATTAACAAAAGACAGGGGCATGTCAAATCCTGTGGGCATGAACACCTGTTCTGCCCCAGGGCCCAGCCTGGCCATTTCTGCCACTCCCAGGACAAAGCCTGGCCCCACCATTTAGGATTGCTGTGGCTGTCCATGAGCCAACAGTGCTTTGGGGGCCAAAAAAAACAATGGAATGTTGGGGTGCATTGGGAGGAGCACTGCCAGCAGGGCAGGGAGTGCTGCTGCCCCTCTGCCCAGCCCCGGGAGCACCTCTGGGAGCTGTGTCCAGCCCTGGGCTCCTCAGCACAGCAGGGACAGGGAGCTCCTGCAGCGGGGCCAGCGGAGGCTGCGGAGATGGTTCAGGGCCTGGAGCAGCTCTTGCAAGGAAAGGCTGAGGGAGCTGAGGCTGCTCAGCTCCAGAGGAGCCCCAGCTGAGAGGGGCCCTCAGCCCTGGCTGTCCCTGTGTGCAGGGAGGGCTCAGAGCAGGGCCCAGGCTCTGCTCCGGGGGGCCCAGCAGTGGCCCCAGAGGAACGGGCAGGGACTGATGCCCAGGGAGCTCCCCCTGCACAGGAGGCAGAACTTCTCCCACACATTGTCCGGAGAGGCTGTGCAGTCTCCTCCCTGGGGATATTCCAGAGCCCTCTGGACACAGCCCTGTGCCCTGTGCTCTGGGATGGCCCTGCTGGAGCAGGGAGCTGGCACCAGTGACCCTCTGTGGTCCCTTCCAGCCTGGCCCATCCCGGGGTTCTGTGATGCTGTGTGTGTAGTGGCTGACTGAAGGCAGAGCACAGACAGGCTGTTTGTGAGTTCAGGCTGTTTGCAGAGCACTCCTGCACTTCAGTTCAGGAGCACAACTCGCACAACTCAGCCGAGATGCGGCTGTTGCAAGGAGTTAAATATTCATCTGTCAGCCGCACCTCTGCTCCAGAGTGAGCACTGCAAACACTCAGAGCACCACAGAAGAATCACACGTCACAAGATCCGGGAGACTGCAGGTTCAGGAGCTGAAAACACTCTTAGCACTTCCCAAGCATCGCATTTTGTAGCAGCACAGGACAGATGCACTGGTACTGTCTGCATCTCTACGCTCTCCTTTCTGCCAGCTCAGCGTTCCCCGCTACTGCAGCTTTGAGATTTGTGTTTCAGACTGTGGTACATGACCAAAGCAAAACAGTGACAACAGTTCTGCAGTTTTCTGTCTTACAGTCTTAAGAGCTCTTCCTAAATCCCCTGCAAACTTGGAAGAGGCACAAAGCAGAAAAAGACTGTTCCTTGCACGTAACGATGACTTCTCTATGACGTAGTAGCTGCTACTCAACACTGTTCCCTGGGATAAGCTGTTGGCATGCTGGAAGAAAAGGCTAGATTGCTGAGCTTACTTGTGAATTTCCTGCAGACAACCACATTCATACAAGACTGTGCAGATCCCCTGCTGTTACTTTAATTTGTAGAGAAGCTCTTTCAATTAAACCTTCCGGTTTGTTACGGAAATCAGGCTTCCAAATTTACTTCCTTTTCTTGAAAATGCTGTTCTTTATTAGTTTGAAATTATTATTCCAGTATCCTCATTATCCCAGTTTATTACATATTACCCCTCAGGAACTAGTTTTAAACCATTCAGTGATATCTAGATTTTCAGCTGACATAATATGGGATGTATCAAGGGTGGCAACATTTACTGCTGCTGTTTAGTGAATCAGTGCATGACAGAGATCTGAGAGTTTACATCTGTTTGACACATCACATATCTTTTAGCAACTGTGCCTCTTATTACCTTCAGCTGCTACCTCTGCCTTGTATTTTCAAATCCAAGACTACTGCAAAATGAACTTTACTTATGCAATAAACAGGGCACCTGTCTTGCACCTGTTTTAAACATTTACCGTTGACAGTGAAACACTGAGCTGCCAGAACTAGAGAGAAAAACAAAAATATTAATTCAAATTGCAAGAGAAGGAGCCTTCAGAAGACTGATTAATCAATGTAATCTGGCAAAGTACTGCACCCTGGAACAGACCCTGCTCTTCAATACTAAAGAAGAGAGACAATTTTTCAAATCTGTGGACATTCATAATAGCAGAAGATGTGTTGCAGCATTTTCACCACAATCAAACACAACAGAAAAGTCAGACTTACCGCTGGATGAACCTCTCTGGATGACATGTGTGGGATGCAGAGAGGGAAGGACAGGGCTGTGGAAAAGCAGGACAGGTACTGATCAGAACAGGCACCAGCAGGCAGCACTTGCAAAATGGCCACGGGAGGACTGGAGCAGTTTAGCTCTGCAAGACTTAAAGGGCCAGATTTCTGCCAGGACACTGGGGAAAAAGCCTCTCTGAGAGCACAGCTCCCCACTGGGAGCAGGCAGGCCCCGTCCCGGGAATATTGAGCCATGTCCTTAACCCTGAGCATGTGAGAACTGCTGTGGACTTCAGGGTGTGCAGTCCTGCACAAGCCTGCAGGACTCTGTGTACTGACATGCACAAAGGTGCCCAGGAAGGGGATGCTCCAGCAGGGTGCTTGTTGCAGCTCCCTCACCAAAGGAGCCAGGGACCTTCACTGCTGAGTTACTCTGACCAGTGGACAGTGTTAAGATACATCCTGAAAGTCCAGAAAGAAAACAAAACAAACAACAAAAAAGGTGCCCCAAAGAATCTCAAGTTGTTGCAGCAAACATAGCTCATTTATTCACTCTGATATTTCTATTCTGATTTTTTCAGTGTAATACCCACAGTAGATCCCCATCTAAGTGAAACAATTCAAAGCACTTTGGAGCACTCAAAATAAGTGAACATAGCCTCAGTTATTGATTTATAGCTCCCCTCTCCTCTCTAACTGAATTGCAGAGTGTCAAATATTTTGAAGTGAAAGCAGAAACACCCCAATGACAGGGCACGGGAGGCTTTGAAGGCACAAGACACCAAAACAATGCCAGAAGGTTTCAAAGGAGAGTTTCCCCTCAGCCTTGCTGCCAAGGTCACAGCACCGCTGCATGGCACAGCTGGAGCCTGCACAGTGTGCCCAGACCTGTCCCCCACAAAGGCCTTCAAAACAATACACATGAACTTCCTTCTCAGTCATGAGAGGTGGCATCATGACTTTGAGACAGGAGGGGATTTCTGCATTTATGGGATGTGAATAGGCAACAAATTTGGGCTCAGGCTTGCTCTGAAGCATCTCTTCTATATCATAGACTCATGGAATCATGAAATCATTGAATCATAGAATCATAGAGTGTGACCTCTATGACCTTAAAGATCATCTCGTTCCAACCCTCCAGAAAAAAAAGGTGTGAGTCTGCTGATGGGATTTATTTGCTTATATTGAATAATATAACTAGTTAAATGCTGAAAGTATTGAAACCCTAGGGGTTTTTTTCATATTTTCCCCTGTGATTAGAAGCTAAACTTAGCTGTTTTCCCAATGCCATCATTTTCCTCCTGACACTGAGTTTACTTTATACTCTGCTCATATTTCCACAAATAAGTAATCAACATTAGGGTCAATATTGGAGATATTTTGCTTTGTAAAACTTCATTAAATTCATATCACCAAATAAACCCCTGTATATGCAATAACTCTGACTTGCACACAACCCATAAACCACTCATCTTTGATTGCCTCCAGACACAGGGGCCTGTGACCTTCTCAAACATCTTAGCACCAGAGGAATTGCTTTCCTGGAAGGAAGTTTCATTGCCTGCAGGATGTTTCAGGCAGCAGGGTGGGTTTTTCCCCACTAATTGAAATGTCCTGGAATGTTGTGAGACTCATCCTACTCCTGCTTACACCACTAATTTGTTTTCTGCCAGTCCTCTCAGTGAGGACGACACCAGATCCCAGTTCCCTGTGCTTGGTGAAAGTAGTTTTCACTTCAGGTTTTGTGTGGGTTGTAGCTCTTTTACAGTGTGCCATTAGCATGACTGATTACATGCTATTGACATGTCATGAAAGCTTGCCAGATGTAACTTAATATTGGATTCTTAATTAATATTTGGGCCTGAATCTGATTTTTCTTATGCTCTGTTCACAGTGGAGCAGCAGCAATACTGGAATGAGATTAGAAGGGACCCGTGGGCTGAATTCTACACCCAAGAACAACCACGGAGAAAATCAGGTGAAGTGATGGATGTTCAACACATGGCAACTGGAACCTGAATTTTGCATTTGATATTATGCAATGCAAACATTACTAATAGGGTAAGCATTCATGCACTCTGCAATCTCAAGACTTCATATTAAGAGAAATTCAAAGGCAATCACTTCAGGGGATTTCTTTATACCCTGCTGTTAAAACAAATGTTCCTTGTAAGGCATTAATACAGGTGGGAAGAATTTACCATACAGGGATAAGAAAATCAGACAGGAAATGTTCCAGTAATTGTTTTAAATATCTCTGAGTGAGGTAGCAGATAAACAGGGCTAAGGAACTTCAGAGAGTTGGAAACCTTTTGCTTTCTGAGTTGGACTGCCCTTTACATAGATATACCCCTTAAAAAATTAGGTACCAGAAGATTTATTAGCTGGAAAGTGGGGGCAGATTAAAATTATTCTAGTCTTTGATGGAAAAAGTCACTTTATAGCTCTCTTTAAAGTTTGGTTTATTTGTTTAAAAGCTGGATTGGTGGTCCCTTGAATATGTGTAGACATAAGAATTTGGTTAAGTAAGTATATACTTCTTTTCCTCTATTGGAGCTTACAAATTCATCCTTTGCTGTATCTAATGCTGTCATTTGCCACATTCCCACACAGATACTGATGCTTGGTGTGTCACTTGCTGCAGCCAGGGATGTGCCCAAAAAGGCTCTGTGCACAGTGGAAGTGCTGTTTAGCATACAATTGTCTGGTGGCTATTCTAGATTATGTGAAATTGCCTCTTCACTGATTTCCAGAGGAAAAAGAGGTTTCTATAAAGTCTGCTGGCTGAAAAGCAGCACGATAAGGAAGAAGATAAAGCAGTTGGCAGCAAAAAGCTGCAATATTTGCAAAGGGAAAAGCAGGGAAGCCAAAGAAGCAGCCCTGATGGAGAAACAAAAGAGGCTAAGGAAGAGATTTCCTGTCTAGTAAAGACAATAGTCACTTGCTTGAGAAAGCAGAGAGGCGCAGACAACAGCAGGAGAAATGTTTCATAGGGTTCTCATAGAATTGGAACAGAGTTTTCTTTGGCAAGTTAATTGGCTGCAGAGCCAAAGGTCTTCAGCAACAGCTTATCCTCTGGTAGCTGTCTTTTGCTTAAACCCTCTCAAAAAACATCTGTAAAGCACTGTGGAGCATGAAGCCATTCCAAGTGCAATCAGTTAGATAAGGCAGCATCTGTCCTGATGCAGCCACTTGTTCTAACAACCTTGGTAATGCCAGGCTCTGTGCAGAAGACACTGCAGGGCAGCATGGATCAGGTGCTGAAACACAGGCCGAGTGGCTTAGCAAGAGCCCAGCCAAGAGGCAAAGACCAAAGGGAAAACCCTGCCCTCAGATCTGCAGGGCTGACCTCAGAGCCCCACATCTCTGAATGCTGGATGTTTTTTCTCATCCCTGGGAGCAAGCACCAAGCGGAGAGGCAGCAGTTGCCTACAAGGAGTTTATCCACTTGCTTTCTGCATCTGATGTTTGATGGGAGGAGGGAAGAGGCTGAGGGACAATTACACATCAGTGTTTAGCATTCCACAAGAAAGAGCTTTTCTTCAAGGGCATACATCAAAGTTCACAGAGAGCTGCATTTTAAATCCATTCCTTACAGGGCAAGGATCTGATAGAAGAGGGAAGTCTCTGGGGACACGCTGGCTCATGAGAGGAAATTAATGAATGGCACGCAGCTTACACCCCGCTGGTTATGTCCCTGCTTGTCAGCTACCAGCAACACAGGCAATTAGGAAAATTCAAGTCCAGTTGAAGCCTGGACACTGGTTGCAAATTTGGCACGAAGCCTCCCTGCTGTCAGGTCTTAGTTGACAAAACATCCCTGTCGTAGAATGACTCAAACATTTTATCTCCTAAATGTTTTAAATAAATTATGAAAGGCACATGCAACAATAACAACAAAATGTACTAGAATATTTTCATTATTACGTAAATGAACCGGGGGGTCAGGGTCATGTATTCTATTTAATTCAACACTAAGGTATGATTTCAAGAAAATAGGTGTAATAAAACAGGAGTAATTTGAACAAAAATCCTAATGCTCTATTTATAAGAAAACTTAGACATGTGTTTGGCTTCACACAGTGCAAACCCAGTGTGTGACAACACTGTTCACAGGTTTGAAAGGATATCTGGGGATTTGGTGAGTTAAACCCCTCATTTGCTACTTGAAATGGAACTTTTATAAAAGTGCTTCACATGTTGATCCATAAAATCGTAGAATCATCACAGAATGCTAGAATGGCCTGGATTGGAAGGGACCTTAAAGCCCTTCCAGTGCCACCCCCTGCCACAGGCAGGGACACTTTCCACTGTCCCAGGGCGCTCAGAGCCCCATCCAGCCTGGCCTTGGGCACTGCCAGGGATCCAGGGGCAGCCACAGCTTCTCTGGGCACCCTGTGCCAGGGCCTCCCCATCCTCCCAGGGAACAATTCCTTCCCAATATCCCATCCAACCCTGCCCTCTGGCAGTGGGAGGCCATTCCCCCTTGTCCTGCCACTCCAGGGCCTTGCAAGTAGTCCCTCTCCAAAATTAAATACATAATTTTAACAGGAATCCTACAGCCCCACAATGAGAGGAAGAAGTTTTTTCATAAAAGATAGGCAATAAATAAGAATTTCCTTATTTTCACAAGCATTATACCTTCCTCTGAAATGGAAGGGTGTGAAATTGGTTCCACTTTTTTTAAGTTAACATTTTGCATCTGTTTTATTTCCCTTCTTTTGTCTTAGCCTTGTCCATCTCTATGATAAGGGGTTTTTTTTTGTTTGTTTGTTTTTTTCCAAATAGGAGACAAAACGATTTATAGTCTCTTTAAAGATGGAAATCCATGGAAGCTCATTGTTTATTGTAAGGGGGACTGGGAATTTACCTGGAATTTATATATCTATTTGTTTGTTAATTTATTTATTTAAATTTAGATATGCCTGGCATTTCAAGGGAAGGAGCCTGTGGATTCCCTGTCAGACAGGGAATAGGACCCCCACACCTCAGGAGGCCACGTTCCTGCCTTCCCACCCTGTGCACAGCTACCAGGACAGATGAGTTCCCACTCTGCGTATTCCAACTTTCAGCACTCTGTTTTCATTCCTTTTCCCCATTCCCAGGGGACTTATAAAACCATCATGGCAATAATCAGACACAACTATTGCTTTCAGATAATTCTGTTTCCAAGGCATGACACTGCTTTTGTGGATATTACAGTGTGATTGGAATGACTCCCCTGTAACATCCTTGTGGGCAGATTTATTTGCTCAGCACAGAGAGTGAGCTTTCGGCTCTTTCTTATCATACACAGAACTGCCAAAATATTCAAAAAATAACAGAGCTTACAAGTATCTCTATATGCTTCATTTTTAAGGTGAAGGTACTCTGTAAAGGCTTTCAGTCAGTGTTCTGCTTCGTAGCCTGTGTGTTCTGCCTTTTGGAAGTCAAAACAAATATTTTGGCCTGAAAAGCAAAAACTGAGTGTGCACATCTTAGATGACCCAGGCCAGTTCCAGGCAATTTGGAAGTCAATGGAAAAATTCTCCCTGCCTTTGGTGAGGTGTAGGTGAAGCTGCAAGCCAATGAAGAGTACAGAGGATTGCCAGGCCGGATCCTGTTTTCAGAGATGATAAGTGAGTTCTGCAGGGCTTTTGGCTTTCCTGCTTCATTTAACAGTCTATATTTGGCCATGGAAAATAGCCCTATTTAGAGAATTTTGTAAACAATGTTAGTTATAGGCAATGAATTTTTTCCATGGCCTATATATAGTTATCTGAAGCTCTGATATGTTCAGGTCAAGAGATGAGAAGTTATTTAATCTGACTTAGGTTTAACACCACGTGGAGCTTTTTTAACTGACCATGGAGAAGCACTTGCACCCCATGAGTCACTTTAATGTGTGTCCCTACAGTATGTTTGGGCACATCTCATTTACCAAGGTCAGATTACCTACCAGGGTCAGCAAACCTGAGAGTGGAGCCCCAGGCACAGTCAGAGACAAGCTCTGCAATTCCACATCCCGAGGGAGCTGGATACAGCCTCATGGGTTGTTGATTCTCAGCTAGGAAAGGCACCACAGGAAGAGCCAGACAGGCTGCAAGGTCTCAGAGTACACAATGCTTCTCTTCTGTTCATTAGTAGTACCTTCAACCTCAGAGTCTAAACTAAAATCCAGGTTTTAGACACTCCACAAACATAAAAACCTGATTTACTAAATGGAAAAGACTCCAGGTGGCAGGAAAGTAATTGAATGTTTACATACCAGTATACTGACTTATGAAACTCATTGTTTAGAACATCACTGAGGCAAAAATCTGGTGTATTCAGATAATAAAACTATTCATGTTCCTATTGACAGATAGTAAGTATAATGTTTATGTACCTATTTTGGGTCATGATGTCTCCAGAAGCAGGAAAAATGTTTTTATTTCTTTTTTCATCTCCCTAAATATCCATTGAGCTGACACTCAGTGTGGGTACTGGTCTAGACAGTGTTGGTGGGGTTTTTTGGCTCAGAGAAGTCAGATTTATGTCCAGCAGGCAGTGGTAAGTGAAGTGATTTGTTGGAAGACAACAGAGAATTTAGCAGCAGTCCCAGCTACAGAACCAAAACCTCCAAAATTCCATTGTTTTACTTTTTAAAATACCTGTTATTATCCAAAAGTCTGTGGTTGCATGCAGGACCTTGGGAATCTTGTACGGATGACCAATTGTTTTCCATTTGGTTACCTTACTGATTTTTCTGAGCATCCAGTGGTTCAGATGCAGAGAGTCACAATTAACCTTGTCCTCTCTCTTGTGTGCAAATGCACAGGCAAGTCCTTTTCAGTCAACATTTCTTTGATCCAAGAGGAAATATTTCATGCAAAGTAAAAAAAAGGGAAAAAGAGGGAAGGCAGGGAGGAACCAGAGCCACAGAACAGCCACGGGAAGGCATGCACCTGCTTTTGTTTCTTCCCCATATTTCATGAAGCACACACAGGTTTCACTCAGAATGTGAAAACAAGGGTTCCTTACTCCTCTTCTGTTCATTTCCCCTCTTCCCACCCCAAAAGCATCTCACAGGAAGGGCCATATGCATCAGGCTCAGAGCAATGAACAGAGGAGGCAGCAAAGGGAAAACAATGTTCCTCTTTTTAATCCTGTATAAATATTCAGAAGAACAGTTATTTATTAAACAGTTATTAACCAGACAACCTTGTGAGCAACAGAGAGTCATATTTTTTTCACAGAATCACAGAATACACTGAAATGGAAGGGATCAAGAAGGATCATTGAAGTTCAGTTCCTGGCCCTGCACAGGACACCTGAGGGATACAGGCGGGGAACATCTCCTGGAGCAGAGAGTCTAATGTTTTCTTTAAAACTTTACTCTGGTCAAATGCCCCATGTGCTAAACACACCATAGTAGCTTCCCAACAGCAAAATGCACTTAAATCCCTCTTCTACTTCGCCTATCCTGCTTTCCAAGCCAAGTTTCTTGAGAGTTTCTGATACTGAGTCTATTTGGTGATCTGTACCTGAATCTGCTGAATATTTCAGGTATTTTGGAATTGCATAATTTGGAGACTTGTTTTAAAAGTTGATTGTATTACTGTTGTATTAATTGTTTGCTAAGGTGAAAGACACTTAAATTAGCCAGTAAAGGAATAGTTTAATCTACAGTGCCTACAATGCTGACAACCTCCCCTTCTCACGTGCCAAAGCCCAGTTGTGGCAAACACTTTCAAGGAGAAATTCAAGATGTTTTTGTTTCTTCTTAATTCTCCTCCGTGTGTTGCTCCAGGCATTGCGTGTGTAGGAGATGTCAGGATTTGCTATTTCCTCTCTTGCCTAACTCTGTGGTGGTTTTAAGGTTTACTTAAGGACATGCTGACCAGTTGGAAAAGATTGTTTGAGTTAAATGTTGTCAAGGTGCCCAGAGTCTCAGAGCAGTGGGTGCTGGGCGGGGGCAGAGGAAGGGACACATTATTTACACATGCACTCACAGCTCATCTCTGCTGTGCCTCCCTTCAGTCTTCCATGTCTGAAATGGGCACATGTTTTCCTGGAATTAATTCAGTTCCTTTGGATGTGAGGCTTCAAGATGGGCAGTAGGTTGGACTGACAACACCACTGAGCTGTGACCCGTGTCTGAGCACGGAGGAGCCCAGAGCTGTCTGGGATGAGCTCCAGGTAACCCGAGCAGCTTTGAATGATGCCCGACTTTCTGCATCTTGCAAGTGCAGGCTGTTCTTGGGAACTCTCCATTGCTGCCATGCACTATCCAACTTCCTGTGCTTGTCTGCCCAGTAGGGATCAGAAATATTCTGTATCTTACACTGCAGCATCCACTCATCAGAGCAGACTTTTGTCTGGAAATGCATGCAGATCCATCCACATTGAAACTCCAGACCAGCACACTTTAAATAAAATGAAATTCACATCGGGGGAATGGCGGAATCACCAGAATCACAGAACTGTCCCTGACATGAGCTGGTGTTGCATAGAAAAAGTAAAGGCAATCAAAATACAATTTCTTGTAAAGGCTGTCACTAACTCTTCCATCACCGGGAAGGAATTTAGGTTGCACAGAATCTGAGATTTTT
Source organism: Climacteris rufus (assembly GCA_013398175.1). Classification (NCBI taxonomy): domain Eukaryota; kingdom Metazoa; phylum Chordata; class Aves; order Passeriformes; family Climacteridae; genus Climacteris; species Climacteris rufus. The sequence goes on from VZRZ01005796.1 coordinate 87,422, forward strand.
CTCTGAAACAGGCCTCTGCAGTCATACAGAGCTTGTTCTTTTATCTCCTGTATTCTGTCCACATCCATAGGATCATCACACAAGAATGATATGGCACTTGTAATCACTGAGGAAACAAACCAGCACAGGGAAGAAAACACTTTTCCTTCCCCTAGAAATTGCAGTGGAAACACCCCAAATTACTACTTCTAGCTCATGCCATCAATGGATGAAAAGCAGCAGAAATGAGAGCTCCAAACTGGGAAACAGGGGACTGAATTTCTAACAGAACAGTGACAAGATGGATTGACTTCCCAGCCACATTTCACCCCATATCTCAGTTCCACACCCGTGAAGTTGGAATAGGATGCTATACAGTTAAGAAGAGCTGTGGTAGATCTGGTCACGGCTACATGATTGCTGAGAACAGAGCCTGGTATCAGCATCAGCTGATCTTTGGAAGAAAATTCCCCCCCTCCCAAAAAGAAGACATCAAGACGAGATGAGAAACTCTAGCTTCTCTTTATCAAGCAATTCAGTGACACTAAAAATCCTTAAACAGTGAGAAGGTCTGCAGCTCTGGACAGGTTCAAAAAAGAGATGAAAGCAGACACAGCCACATGGAAACACAAATGACATCCGTTCAGAATTAGCTCTGCCCCTTTTATCTTCCTAAGAAGACAAGCTGAACTCCAACCTCACGATTCTCTCGAGGCATTAGCTTTTCATTATGAAGGAATGGCTGATCATGTTATGACAGACAAATGATGGGCAACAGGAGGGTTTACCAACATGCCTTGCACTCCCACAGCCACTGAGGGGGAAGTCTAATGAGCAAATAACCTGCTGCAACTTTCTACATATTTCCTGTAATTGAGAACTCTTCTGTACTTCGTCTGGAATGCAGATGCCTGTCAGTCACGGGGTCATAAATAGGATTAGGGGCTGTTTCTGAAAAGGCAGGCAACTAGCCTTAGATGCTCAGTTGAAAACACAGATGTTTTCTGGCTGCATGGCTGTTAGGCTGTGGTATCTTCCAGCTCTGTTGAAGCAGGCTTGGCTGCTGGCTCTGCCCTGAGGCCCCAGGCTTGCAACTGGTGCAGATCCCATTAGGAGTGCAGATCCTTACTAATTTTTGCCTTTGCAATCAGTTGCAAGATCCCAGCATTAAAAGTTCTGTTTAGAGACATAGAGCATAGAAATAACTCTCCAGAGTCCATAGAACTACATTCTATCAAAATTATCTCCATATCTAATGAACTCTGAGACCTTTTTTTCTGTTAAGAGATTTGTTTCAAACCATTGCATGAAAAGGATTACAAGTATAATCTCCCCATAAAGTAACTTCCCTAAGTTACCCTGAGAAATATGATAAAATAATATAGTCTTCTGAGAACTTTAACTCTCTCTATCCCAATTATAGGTGCTGCGTGTGGCACAAATGTCTGAAAACATGACATTTACTAAAATGCAGTTAGATTTTTTGTTCTGTCACTGACCAATATATTAATTTCACTGGTACAGTACAAAAAGAAAAGAAAGCTGTTTACCAAAGTGGGCTTTTTGTTTTGGGGTTTTGTGTGTGTGCGTTTGTTTAGGGATTTTTTGATGCAGTGTCTAATTAGAAGACGAGTTGCTAGTGCAGAGACTGTGAAACTTGTGTAACTTCTGCCAAAGGAACATGACCACTTATGGCAGCCAGTAGGCTCTACCTCAGAGCTTTGCTGTTCTGCTTATTCCTTCACTTCTACATCTATATTAGAACTTATTTCTCTTGTCAGAAGAAGCTGTTTCCCCTGTCAGGAAGTCTTCTTATTTTAGAGGTGTTACAAAAGAGCCTTAAGATCCCAACCAGGATCAGGGCTGGTGAGCCACTTCATGTGCATGCAGAAATAATCCTTCCCTTAAAAGCACTCCTAGTCTCAACAGCCAGGATACAAAATATAGGGTGAGAGTTACTGCAGTGAGGCCACTTCCTCAAGGTCACAGAGGAGATCAGACCAGGAATAAAACCTTCCCCTCCCACGCCTCTTTGCTGGGCTCAATCTTTCTCTGGTAGAAAGAAGTCAGTGTTGAAGGTTATTGGTTTCATCCATGGCAAATTGCACTGGATCTCACCACAATGAAGGTAGGGAGAGGGGACAGATCCAGTTTAATCAGCCTCCCAAAGCTTGCAAAACCTGTGCATGGAATGCAGCTGAGTATAAAACCCTTCCATTTCAGCAGCTCTGTCAGGATATGCAAAGCAGATGGAAGTCTATGTATTACATGATTAAATGTGCTCTGGATGAGAAAGGAGCCATCACCAAAATCATCCGAAGTAATGACATGAGAGAGGTCATTGTCTCCATTCATCTCTGTGAAGGTCACAAAAGCCTCCACGGAGATCAGGGGATGTGGTCAGTGCCCTGAGAGGCTGACACTAATTACAGACAGAACAAAGGGCCAGGGGATAAAGCACGAGCCAGGGTAAGGGAATGGCACAGGGTGATGAGGATGAGGCCATGAGGTTACCCAGCAGAGTCCTGTGAACAAGGCTGCTCGTGTCTCCTGCTAACACTGGGCTGATCCTGCTGCACACAAGGTTCTGCCTCTTTGAGGGCATCTTTGTGAAGTGACCATACCCAAATGTACTCTTTTGTCACAGGATACAGAAAAGTTTTCAGAGGAGTAGTTTGTTCTGCTGAACAGTGTTCCTGTATTCTGGAACCACTGCCTGTTTCTGAGTCACAGCCAACCTCTCTGTCTCACACACAGATATGTATTGCATTTACAGAGAAAATGTGTTCTACCTAACTTCCAGCCCTGCTTGTGGACTTGTTTTCCAGACGGCTTATCACCCTCAGCACAAATTCATCTATTTCAGGTAAAACACACTTAGCCAACATGTTGAGTTGGCAGCTGAGAGGACATGGGTATTATCACAAACTTACCCTTGTTTTTCCCTTCTTACATTTTATATTATGAAACATAAAACTATTTAAATTTTGGCATCTGAGATATTTGGATGAGTTTTATCTTGAAACAAAAAAAGATGTTTGCATGTTTCCATGCTTTTCTCCTCACAGTGGCCTTTTGCATTGCTTGATGTAGCATCATTCAAACTGCAATGAAGAATGGTTATTTTGTCCTGTAGCTAGGCTAAAAGTTCTACCATGGGTGCACCAGTCAGAGCAAACCTAGTTCAGTTCAATGTGTTGTTTCTCTGTGTTCCCCTAAAATTCCCTTTGCCTGAGCAACACCCTGAAGCAATGACTTCCACTCATCACACACTCGAGCAGAAAAAAGGGAATCTTGAATTAGTGCAGGACATGAAGTACTTCATACAAAGGGATCTTACTCACCACTAGGTGTTTCAACACACAACTCACAGCAACAAGGTCTAAGGCATGTTGCCAGTAACAGAATGGGATTGACAAGACATCTCAGCTCTGAGACTTGTCTCTAAATGGGCAGAAGGTCAGGACTGGTCCCACCTTCAGGAGTGCCAGTTCTCATTGCCAGATTATCAAATTTCCCCAGATCTCAACAATTTTTTCCTTTGCCCAGCTGGAATCCCACAGCCATGAACAGACATGAGTCTGTGAAGACACTCTGGGTCTGCAAAAGCCCAATTTTTGTCCTTTGGGTTAAGAGATCTGTGGAGTCATATTTGTCCAGTCACTCTGTGACCAAAATAGCACTTAGAGATAGGTCTATTAAAATAGTTAGATGACTAGGATGTTACCTAAGGAGATTTTTGGGCAATCATTAAAATTCCTCCTTCCATCTCTGCTGTGAAGCTGGACTTGCCTCAGGAGAATCAGCCACACAGAGAAACAGTGCTCACCATTCCCACATATTTCACATCCCCTGTGGCATTAGGTCTCAAACCCACAGTTTTCCAGGGCTTTTCTCCTTTTTGCTTCCTTCCACCTCCCTCATCTTCTTCCTTTCCCTCTCTTCCTGTAGCAGAAGCAGACATTCCATAACTTCTTACCTGTAAGGCAGTAAAATTCAGTTTGGGGCAACATTGCCAAAAAGCTCTCCACTGACTCCAACTGAAAAATGTCATTTAAAGCACTGTTGGCAAAAAGGGAAGACCAACAACTCAAATCTTGCCCTATGTACTTATCTCTGTGCATTTGAACTTGCCAAGCATAGCTGAGCTCACTCCCAACTGTCCTCATGGAAAGGCACTGGTGTCCCACAGGACTTGTGACAAATCTGACAGACCCACAAGGGTCTTTCTAGTAGCTCAGAACACCCCCAGGCAGCAAAACTTCTCTGTATGGGGGTAAGTGAAGCAATCCTCAGATTCTCCTCACTTCTCCTAACAGCAAGATGTGAAAATATGCTTCCCATAAAGCACTGAGCACAACAGGAGCCCCGGAGAAAGACCCTTTAGAAGAGATTCTTTGTTTATTTGTGTCAGGTAGGCAATGGAAATTCAGTGACTCAACCACCAACAGGGATGGGCCAAGGTAGAAAGACTGGTGACAGTCACCAAAGCTGTGTCGTGAAAGTACATGAAAAATACGTGAACACAAAGGGGAAATTAATAATTTATGTATTGGAATAGGAACAGGACCCAGGGGCAATGCAGCTCTTTGAGCTGTCCTGCATGTGGTCATGAATTGTCTGTACCGAGAGACTGGCAAATGTTTAACACATTAAACCTCCCGAAGACTGAAGGTGACAGAGACCTCCCTGGCTTTCCTGGCCTCCAGGCAGCACATTTTCAAAATCAGAAGTTCTGCCTGATGCCAGCCCTGCCCAGCTGCGGACACAGTCAGAATCTCTCTCAGAAGGCTTTCCTGAACATGGCCATGCACCCTGACAGTGGATGGCTCCCACGTTTGCAGCTTTACTGCCTGGGAACACTGCAAGGCCCTGCTACCAGTCTGGAGGCAGCTGGGCCATTCATGGCACCGGTGCTGATGCTCAAGAGCAGCAGGAGAGTCATCAGGGAGCAGGCTGAGGGGCTTGGAGGGGCTTTAGAGGAAGCTTGTTCTCTGTCACTTCAGGGCCGTGAGGAAAATGTGTCCATCAATAGACTCGTCAATGGGCAGTGATCAGTTTGGACCTGTTTAATTGTTTTGGAGGATAATTCTCACCTCCAGAAGGAAAAAACATCCAAAGATCACAGAGCAGCCCAAGCACAATATGCCGTTTTTTACATTACCAAAAGACACACAGGGAAGCAAGATCACAGACTTATCCTACCACGCTGTGGGCTCATTCTAACCACTGTAGCTAGGGAAAATATATTCCTATTCTATTAAAGAAGCACTCTGCTCCAGTGCAAAACGGGACTGACACTACAGGAGTGTTTTCCTAAGAGAGTTTGTGCCTCTGCCCCAGCCTCTTTCCCTCCCCTGTTCCTTAATAATCACTGAGCTGACATGGTTTGCTGTTCCCAGCATCTGTGTGCTTCCATTCAGAGCTGGCTGGGATCCTTCTGCCCAGGACTGCACCATACACTTGTATCTACAGTTTCCCACAGGGACAAAAAACCAAAACAATTTCTCTTTTTTAGTAATCCCAATAGCTCCTTGGCTGTAAATTCGTGGCAAGGGCTTTGTTTGCTTGTGAGCACAACACACTCCTAGTCTGAGATCACTGCTGCCACAGAACAAGTGAAAAATGGGCCCAAAACTGGGTATGTGGAGTATCACTTGGGGAGCTCCTCTTCACTGACACCAACAGATAAACACTGGAGTCTTTTGAAACAAGTGGTTTTGGAAAAGGCTGAATGAGCTCACGAGAGGTAAAATGAGCTGATAAAAAGCATTGATATTCCACAGATATGAGTTTTATAGAAGGGTGTTAAGTTTAAAGGTTCTGGAAAATCCAAGACCTAAGATCATTGTAACTGTCTACTTTATTGGGTATTCTTTTGACCATTTAAAAGAGATAAAATAATAGAAATTAACAGCAAAAGACACTGAGTTGTCCATGCCTCACATCTAAGACAGCACATTTTGCACAGCACTCACATAATTTTCCTATCTGCAGCTCCAGTGGACATGCAGTTAAGCACTACCAAGTGGATGAAAATTAGATGAAGTACTACAAGTGATGGGCAGAAAATATACCTGGCACTGTTTCAAGCTGAGAAGCAGCATGTAATTATTCACCAGAAAGGAATCAGTGTTCAACGAGGGCTTGCTAATTTTCTGATTAATTAAATATAACACACATTTATATTATCTGTACACTTATCATGGAGTTAGATTTTGATCTCACCCTTGGGGTTACTCACATCTGTACCACTGTCTTTTGTCTCCTTTCTCTCCCTGGCTGCACTGAGAACTGATAAATTTGGAGGTGAAGAAAGCTGGAAAGACCCAGGCAGTTCTGTAGCAGTCTGTGCTGGCCACCTGGCACCTGTTTCCCTCCTTAGTTTCAGCTTGGGTCACTTTACAGAGCCATAATCTGCCTGTATCTGGGGGAGGCTGCTGGTGGTGGGTGGCTGGGAGGACAAGACTGTAACTCAGGAGGAGAAAATCTTGCAGTTGTTTGAAGGATGGAAGGCCAGGCCTTTATCCTGCTTCAAAGAGGATGGCTTTGAATGGAAACTCAACTTCTCATTTTAAATATTCCTTTGAACTGAGGAATGACACGCATAGTCTGTTCCTAAAAATAACATCCTTTTATATTTATTTCTTTTTTAGCTCTGAAGAAATCTATTTCTGCCCAAGGATGGTATCTCCTTCACTTTTTAGCACTGAAAGTTATTTTATCAGAAACTCAGGTTAAGGGAAAAAAAAAGATGGAATTGATCTCATGGAAATGGATTCCTAGATGAATGCCACTACTGACTGATTTTCCTGCTTCATTTCTGCTCTGAGCTGAAGGTGATGTCCTCACTGCCTGTTTTCACTGGCCTTTGTTTTGTGGTGGGTATGGTCTCCCAGCACACATACAGGAAGATTTTTGGAGCAATCTACCCTGGAAGAGCCAGGATGGGGCTCTGAGCAACCTGGTCTAGTGGAAGACATCCCTGCCCATGGCAGGGGGGTGGAACAAGGTGTGCTTCAAGGTCCCTTCCAACACAAACCATTCTGTGATTCTGTGAGAAATTTCTGACTTCAGAAGATTTAGAAAAGTTTCCTATGGAAATGATTGGATTAATATGCTAACATCAATGAAATATATATATATATATATGTATGTATGTATGCATGTATGGCAACAGATTTCAAATGCTTTAAGCATGCTTGTGTTATTACAAAATTGGCAGATTTTGTAGTATCTGAATGTACTGAATGGCCACATGGTCAAAGTCTTGAAGCTCCAGTGCATAATAAAATGTCATCCCCTTCATGAGCAGCCCTGCGTCAGCAGTGCCTGCTTTTTTCTCATCACTGTGGTGTATTTTAAGAAAATATGATGGTTAATTGAAAATAGATATTTTTTCCATATGGCCTGGAACAAAGTTTTGGATAAACAGAAGACTGAACCGTCTGGAAACAACAGATGGCAGTGTTTTAAAGATGAAGAGATGAAAGCTTGGCTGAGCAGTGCTGAATGTCAGCAGTGACAGGATGGAGGCACTGCACTTACATCTGGGAATTTAACTCCACCATATTTCTATGGGACAGACATGTGGTCCAAGGAGAGCCTTTTTTTAAGATGAAAAGGAAGAAAGTGAGCTACCTGTCATCCTCCAGCAGCCAGACACAAGGTCTCCTTGCATTTAGTTTCAAAAGTATCCGTTGAGGCCATAAATAATGTCCTCAGAGCAACTGGCAGATGAAGAAGGGTTTATACTATCAGTGCAAAAGCTTAACCTGATTCTTTTATCTATTTACATAAAATCCTGGGAGAAACATTCAAAAGGGGGTGATGATGGGAAATGTGAAAGGAACAAAAAAAGTTTTGTATACATCTGATAACTTTGGTATGTAAAATAAACACATAGATAGATAAATTAATAAATAACCTACCCCATGCCTTTACAGGTACCACATTTTTCTCTGACTAATTACCATCTAACATATCTGCCATGCATTTAGCCATGGTTAAAAGACCTGTTTCCTCAAAGTTGAGAAGAATGTAGATTCATTTATTACTCATTTGAGTAATACCACGCATGGCAAAGGGAGACTTTGTCCCAATTTTTGTAACAAGTCGTGCTAATATTGAAAGGAGATCCCAAGCCAGCTCAAGGACTGGCTGCAATAACACTTCCTTCCCTCACTGAAATGCTCAGCACCATGTCTGAATCATTTTTTGGGGGGGGATATGCAATATTTTACAGAGAGACTTTTAAGGCAGAGAAGAAAATAATCAACCTTTTCATTTCATTCTGATAACCTGTGTTTATTTTTGGAAATGGGAGAACAGGGAGGTAGGGGGAGGTGTGAGCCCAAAATGAAGTCAAACAAAACGATCTGAGATAAAGACAAGAGAGTAGTTTGGTTTAAATCTTGTAACTTGCATTTTCAACAATAAAATTCATTCTGCTGTCCCAGGCTAAGGATCTTAGCCTCACAACACTTTCTGTGGAGAATGTCAGAATATCCATGTGCACATGCATAAAAATGACAGCTCAAAAAATAGGATGACGTCCTCTGTGTCGAGAGAAGTAGGGAGGAAGAAAAAGCAACACTGCCATTTGCTCTCAAAATTTCTGTGGAGAGCCCAAGAGGGGACAACACTGCCATGCCTACCCCAGGGCAATGCCAGGTGATGCACTTGCTGGGCTGTAGAGGCAGAGCCCAATGAACAAACTGTGCTGTCCCCCCAGTGCCACCCCCAGTGCTGCCGGGCAGGGCCAGCCTCCCACCTTCCCTCTGGGGCACCCACATCCAGAGCCCAGGGGTGACACAAGGCAGGTGTGCACAGGGGAGGGAAAAAACCAACAAACCTCTCTGTGCCCTTCTGTGCTTCCCTCATCCCAGCAGTGCAGGATGGCTCGGCTCCTCCTCAGCTGGGAAGGGCTGCACACCAGTGATCCTCTGAGCCTTGTCTTCCTGGGCAGAGGCACAAACAAAGCTCTCCTGTGTGATCAACATTTCCATTGCTATTTTATTCTTTGGGCTTCACCTCCAGGCTGAGACCCAATTCCTTCTTCTGTCTCTATACACAGACTGTCAAAGTACAGTACAGGACATCCCTTTCATAGCTGGATGCTGGATTTAAGACAAAGATCAGTTCTCACTCCTGTTTTGAGTACTGAATGATTTTTTGAGAATGTGCAAGTTCATGCATATAGAGTTTTATGCAATAGCCACATAATTATCATTAATAAATTTCATATTAAAATAAATTATTTTAAAATGCTATATCTCACCTATACTTTTCCTCCAGTAAATACTTTCAAGATGTTTTAACTGTTTTGTTGTTTTTTTTCCTTAACATGCTTAGATATTTTTACCTAAATATACAGATACATTTTTTTCCTTGAGTTTGAAATGCATGGCTTTTTCGATGATTACAGTGGTTTTATGACACCTTTTGTTCATGCATTGCTGATATGGGCTCTCAAACCCCCTCCCAGCTTCATGTAATTTTGAGTCTGGGAATCACACAAACCAGGGATACACACACAGGCACATACTAAGAAAACATCCCTCCTGAACAGTGTTTCACATTTACTGTTATTATTAAACTGTACTGTGGACAGAGGTAAATTTTGTGTTTTGATAGAAACTTTTGTCTAAGCACAACGTTGTGTCAGAGCCTGGTGTGAATTAATGCTCCCCACAGGTGGTTTGCACCCTTCAATCCCACCTTTGGTGTGTTGCTTTATTTCATTTCGGGAGCTGGAGCTCTTCCTCAGAGCCCCTTGCAGTGACCCCGGGCTGGCAGGGAGGGGAGCAGGAGCAGGAGCAGGAGCAGGAGCAGGAGCAGGAGCAGGAGCAGGAGCAGGAGCAGGAGCAGCGGGGGGAACTCAGCAGTGCCCGGGATCGGGAATTCCTGACCGAACTCTGGAGTCTCCTCTCACCTCTGCCTTGGTGAGAGGCTGATTTGTGCCAGTGCCTGACAGGGGAGGGTGAGTTGCTATTGAAAGAGGGCCTGGGCTCTCCCCATCCTGATGCTGTGCTGGAAACCCTGGGGCTGCTGGAGAAAAACCCAGCGGGCTGCAGGCAAACCTGGCAGCAGCACTGCAGGGGCAGAGACTCCTCTGGGCTGCCTGGATGCCCTGACTGTGACCAATGGATTTGCTCGGGATCAGGCTAGAGTTGTTAATTGTGTCTCTGTTTAAAAGGAAAAGAAAAATCCCCCAGCAAGTTAAGTTTTCTTGCCAGTAGTGCTGAAACATCTGAAATTTTTGCCGGGAATTAAAGAGCTGTTTCCTCTTGCAAACAGGTGGAGTCAGGTGGAAGCCCCTTGGAGTCAGAGGAGTCACCACCAACAAAGAAAGTTAATTGTGAGATAAGGCAGGACCCAAACCTCAGGATTTGGAGGGTAATACTGCTCAAATGACATGCAGGCTTTGCTTGAGCATCAGCTAGATCTCCCTTTATCCACTAATTGTGTAATTCATTCAAAAGAACAACCAGATTGGTTTCATCTGTTACATATTGTATGGGCCAAACCCCAGGAAAATATTTCCCTTGGCTCATCCCAAGAAAAACATTCACACACACTGTTTATTTTGATATTTTCAAATACTGCTTTTATCTGATGTTTTAGCTAGATATTCGTTTAAACTTCTTCTGATTCCTTGTCCCTTTGGTATCTCTTAATTAGACCTGGTGACTAATTCAAAAGGAATTATTTATTTAACAAATCCCATCCTTTCCTATCACAAAGCATCTACAAGCAAAACACTTCGTTTATTTCCCCCCCGAGTTAGTGTTAATTAAAACTTATTCACAGACATTCAGAGCAGAATTCTTTGCCCTTGTGCTCCTTTGAGATGCATCATCTCTGCAAGGATGTGCTGTGCAAGGCAGAGATGCCTGAATGACTGACATGGGCAACCCTGTGACAGCTTGGAATGGAAAATGTTTGTGTCCAGACACAGATTCTTCTGCAAATATAGACTAATGAATAGTGTCAGACATCTCACTGTTCTGCCTTCCCAGTGCTGGTGCTGCCCAGCTCGGGAAGGTCTCTGTGCAGGGTTTGCCTGTACAGAGCAGCCACAAGGCTGTGTGAGCACGGCCTCCTGCCCCCCGGGTCCCCTCCTGCCCTCAGCCCGGCCCCCATCACTCACAGAGAGGGAAAGGGGCATGGAAAGACGGTGGAGAGGAGATCTGGGCTTACTTCTTCATATGAGGTGTGCACACTCTGCATCTTGCCCCTGCACTGTGTGGATGGGTGTGTACCTGCACACAGGTGTGGGAACATCCCTCTCCCTTTCCTTTGGCTGTCCTGCACACCCTGCTCCAGGCACACACCGCAGCTCCCCCTCTGCTCGTGGCCACCCCGTGCTGCAGGACCAGTCAGACCTTGAGGGCACACCCGAGAAAAGAGTTATTTTGTGGGAAACAAGTGACTCATTGCTTTTGAACCTGATAAAGGACAATAAGCGGGGAGAAAAACTGCCACCTTTTTTTTTTTTTTTTTTTTTTAACCAAAAGAAAGAGAAAATAGAGAGCCATACAAAGCTGCTGGGGTTACCTGCAGCAGGAAGAGGCACTGCTGTCTCCAGTGCACTACAGGCACAGATGCTCCCATGCCAAAGCTGCTGCCAGGCTGACTCAACATTTCAAACCACAGCTAAACACCCCAAGATGAGGCAGCCCCAGATACACAGCATGGAAAGGAGCAGATAAAAGAATGACCTGAGCACCGGCATGGACTTGCTGCTTGTCCTGGGATGGGAACCTCAGCACAGAAGCCACCTATACCTCCCACTGCCCCAGGGTGCTCAGAGCCCCATCCAGCCTGGCCTTGGGCACTGCCAGGGATCCAGGGGCAGCCACAGCTCCTCTGGGCACCCTGTGCCAGGGCCTCCCCACCCTCCCAGGGAACAATTCCTTCCCAATATCCCATCCAACCCTGCCCTCTGGCAGTGGGAGGCCATTCCCCCTTGTCCTGTCCCCCCAGCCCTTGCCAAGAGTCTCTCTCCCCCTTTCCTGTGGGCTCCCTTCAGGCACTGCAAGGCCAAATTTATACCATGGCAGGGGGTTGGAGCAAGCTGATCTTCAAGGTCCCTTCCAAGCCAAACCATGCTATGGTTCCATGATTTCCACTGTGTCTGTTCCCCACCTGAGTCACTGGTCACAGTCTGGGCAAGCACAGCTTCAAGGCAGCCTTGCAGGCAGGTGCCAGCACCAGCACCTCTTCCCAGTCAGCTCCTTCACCTGGCAAGCACGGACATACAGTCTCTGTCAAAAATGCCTTTAAAAAAAGTAGGCAGTTTTAAAGGAGTTTAGCATCTTTGGAATAATTTTCTTGGGGTTTGGGTTTTTTCTTCATGATTTTTAAAGGAAATTGACCACACGTTTTCAGAATAGCTTGGTCACTACAAGTTTGGCAAAGAATCTCAGGAAATCACAAAGAGATGAAGATGGGAAGTGACATCAAGCTGACCATCGCTGTCAGAAGACTTGTGTGGAAAATACCTGCCAGTGGGGGTGGGAGATGCTCCCGCAGGGCTGAGCTCGGCAGTGGGAGCTGAGGAGGAAGCAGTCAGAAGGATACCTGCCTTCCCCCGAGCCTGCAGGAGGAAGGAGAGGCTCCTGCTCAGTGTGAGCAGAGCAAGGAGCCGTGTGACAGCTGTTCCCTGTTCCCTGCAGGGGTGTCAGGGCTCCCTGGCCCTGACGGGACGCAGGTGCGGATGTTGCTGGGGCTGCCGGAGGCTGCCCTGATAAATGGCTCTGCTTAAACAAAACAGTCACTGATGGCAGCCTGACCTCTTCTCATTCATTTCCACCAAAACAAGTGGGGCTGTCTTGTTGTTTTGTTGGTTTTGTTTTTTTGTGGTTTTTTTTTTTTTCTCTAGAAATGTTAACTTGAGCGGAAGGGAAAATAAAAATAATAGTAATAATGAAAGAAAGTTATTTCATCCCTAAGGAAGAGCTTGGCCTTATTTTGGCTCTGGAGGTGCTGCAGTGTCCCCCAGGAGCTGGGGCTCAGCTGGCTTGTGCCTGTGCAGGGCACATGGCCCTTGCCTTGACACACAACCTGATAGCAAACAAGGCAACAAGCAGCACATGCAGAGTCAGAGCAGAGAGGCAGCGGGAAACAAGAGGCTGGAGATCGTATGGGAGATGTAAAGCTTGTCTCTTTTAATACTTCTTCACAGCATTAGCTTTTGCTGAAGGATTAAGCTGTCCTAATCCCCAGTAAAGCCAAGAGAATAACAAGCCAGTTATAATTAATCTATTTTCTTGGCTTTGCAGAAAATCCCAAGTGGCTATTTTTCTTCAGCCACTAAGCCAATTCCAAGGAAAAACTCCTGTCAGTGTCAGTTACAGGGAGAGTGTTCCTGACTGAACCTGAAGCCATGGAATAGCTTTTGAAGTGCTTTCTCCTCCAGTGGTTTGAAGTGTGTTCTGTGAATGTGTGTGCAGTTCATGTCCTGCCTCAGTGACATGTGGGATGTGATGATCCTGAAGGTCTTGTCCAACCTAAACGATTCTGTGGCTCAATACCCACCCCCTCTGCCTGAGTGCCCTGGGTATATGGCACTGTTTTCCTTCTGCTTTCTTGCTCCATCTACTGGAACCAGTTCTGTATGTCATTTCAATGGACAAAATATGTTACAAGTATATTTATTTATTCTTGTTAGAAAAAAAAAGAAACTTAATCTCCACAGTTGATTTATTTTAGTTTTATAGCTAAGTCCACATTGTGTAAACTAAATCTTCCCCTTTTTCAGGCTCTTAATTCATCCTGGCAGTAAGAATACTATTCTAGATCTAAATGTCCTCATAGGTTCATGTCCTTACTGACCTTCTGTGTTTCCAAATTCTTACAAAAATATGTTGTTGTTTCCCCAAAGATTAGATGCAGCAAAACAACAACAAGGAGTAAAATCCCGCTCCCAGCACCAATGGAGGATATTTTGTCAAATTTAGTTGAGGTTTGTATTGTACCAGTCATATATAACTGTGTTTTTAAAAATAATGATAAATAAAAAAGCTTCATAACAGTTGGAAAATAAATTAAAAAACTGGATGCCAGAGGAAAGCTTAAACCACACCTGTAAGATTGAATATAACATTATTGTCATATTTATATGTCCCTTATCTAAAGAAATGGCTACTGGGAAAGTTTTTAGAAAATAATCCTCTTCAGAATTAGCTTATTAGGAAGGGGCTGTCTGTTTAAATGCTGAGTACTAAATGTTAGAAGTTCTCTCCATATTTGTGCAGCTAAAAACTCCACAGCTTTTTGCTTGAATTTCTTCTGCCTTCTGTGCTTAAAATGCATCAGAGTAGTCAGGCATCACTCCAGAAGCAGGTTTTACCTTGTGGGGCAGATGCAGGTAGAGCTGTGATTCTTCTTGTAATTTCCCTTTAACCAGAGAACAGTTTGCTCCAGCAGAGAATGAGGCTGTGAGCTGGAATCCAATATTGGGAGGCTCTGATAGACCAAAAAAAGTGTCCAGAGATCTTCACTGTACCCACAGCTTCGTGGGCCTGCTCTCCTGCTCCCAGCTCCACCTTCCCAACCAGCTTCCTTCCACTTTCAGAGGCACAACTTTCATTGTCTTTCCCAAAACTGCATGGTTCTGAAATAGCCTTTCCAAGGTGATGGGTCACATTGCTTCCCTGTTTATTGTATCCCTGAACTCACTGGTACCTGGCATTACAACATGAGATGACGGGGAGCCTGCTAATTTGTCTGTGCCACATAAACTGCACAGATTTAACCAGATGATGAATCAATACCCCTTATATATTTCAATTCAAGGATCACAGCTCTCAAGAGTGACTCCTAGTTGTGTCTGCCCACATGGAAGCACAGAGTGCTGACTGTTCTGGAAATGCAGTTTACTAAAGCCAGCCCTAACATCAGTCTGAGTGCAGACAAAATGGCCAGTTGGATTTGGAGAGTGACCCCATCTCAGGAAAGTGCAGGGTCAAACCCCAACCTGCTGGCTGTGCACATTCTCCACAGTGGGACTCACTGCAGACCACAGCAATGGAACTTTGCTGGGGATGCACATTTTTTCACTGCTGTAACATTTCTCTGCTTAACTGGTTGAAAGCTGCACACAGCCTTGCATAGAAAAGACTCAGATCAAGGGGATACTGAAGCCAAACTAAAAGCTTCCCCTGATTCCAGTGAGGTTTGAATCTGGGGGTCTTGTCTCAGGGGGCCACATTAGAGACATATATAATCCTTTGATAGTAATAATTTTGCTCATTAAAGCTGTATTCCTGTGAACCAGGAATGGCTTGGAAATGTTGTGTGTGTGAGTAGAAGTACTGTGTGAACAAGCAACTGGAAATACATAGAAATAAAAATATTGCATTTGATCATTATGCATAAATAAAGCTCACTATCAGTCTGTCTCGGGAGTTGTTACGGAATCTGGTTGATTTTAACAATTCCAGGGGAGGTGGTAAAGAGGCAGTAAGGTAACCTGTTAATTAATGCAGTAATTCATAATTTAATAATCAATTAATAATTGAGTGCATTTGCAGATGATGGGTAAAGGATGGGAATAATAGGGAATATTCAGAGTTTTGGTGATATTGAGGGATTTAAGACAGATTAAAACACATTTAAAAAAGCACTCATGCAGACCTTTCCTTGAAAAAGATGCACATAGGGCCTACAGGTTCTGTATTCATATTTTGGCTAAAAAATATTCTTCAGCCTCCATTGTCTGTGGGCTTCTCAGATGAGCCATGGACTGATGACCCTTGTAAGGTAAGGACTGGGAGTTCAGGTGTAAATCCTCCTCCTCTCTCCCTACCCTAAGTGTACTCAAGGCACTTTCTACTGTTTTTTCTGGAAAGCTTGTGTCACTGGGCACACAGGACATCCAGTGTAAGGTGTGCAGGAATTTACCTACAAAGAGCAGGTCACAAACAAAGCTGGTTCATAGTTTCTTTTCAAAAGCAAAATAATTAGAGCAGACGGGGACCAGAAAGACCATCTGTGGCTAATTAAAGGGTGAGACTGCAGAGCAGCAACAGATGTTCTGTTGCTGTAGTCAGAGGAGTTTATTGCTAACAGTGGTAAATATTGTGCATGGTGAACTGGCTACTTCCAAGCAATGATTTAGCAGACATACTTCCACATAGGTTACCCTTTTCTTCCTGGAAAATGGAAGGTTTTGAGTGTCCTGTAGGTTTGAGTTGCAGAAGAGCCTCTAGACAGCAAAGTTTTCTATATACTGAGACTGATGAGGGCTGAAAAGCCAGTGATTCCCTTCACAAAAAAAAAGGTGCTGATGATTAAAAACAGTGGGCAGGTCTGCATGAAGATGACATGACAGAAAAGGGTAACATTCACTAAGCTTCACTCAGCTCCTGAAAGCCCCCTTTAAACAAGAGACAACCACAGAGAGAGGGCTCATCTGGCTGCATGGATTACAGATCCTCTGACTGACAGCATTGGGGCATAGAATGGCTGTGGAGCAGGGAGCTCTTTCCATCTGGCTCCATTTCTTCTCCTGAGTCACTTCTGACAGCTGTTCAATACTATCCTGCACCAACAGTCTGAGGGAGTTGTGGTAAACAGAGCAGCAAACTCAGTTGCCTTGAGCTTGTGCCGGACAGGAGGTGGACAGGCCTTATCTTGCCTGATAATTACAAGGTCACATCCAGTTACAGCTGTGTTAAGGCTTTCTAAAAGCCCATTCCTCCTTTTTGTTGCTTCCTCTTTGCACTGTTCTGATGTGCAGTTGCAAACGTTCCTAGCGATGAGGCTCCATGAATCCTACAGTGTGGATTTGAAGGTTTGGGACTTGGTGTAGGACCCTGTGTGGTATTAGCTACTCACACACACAGGCATGCTGCTTTTCATCTATTTGCCCGTTTGTTTTAATTAGGGTTTTCACTGTACATTTGGAATGGTCAAAAATGGGTATGAAATTCTGCACTAAATGTGCAGAAACATCTCTGCAATTCCTTCTCTGCTTACTTTCTTCCCTTTCCCTTGCAGACATTTTAGCTGGTTTTCATTGCTAAAGCAAGGAGTGACAATAGCTCATAGCTTTTATTACCTTTGTGCTTCTACTTGCACCCCCTTTCTCTTGGTCCCTGTGGAGAGCTTTCCATGCCTGTCCCTTAGAACAGCCATTCTCTGCTCCCAAAACACAACTTATGGCAAGGCACAGCTTTGTGGGTAGGCTTACAATTATCATGCTGATAAAAGGGAGCAGATAAAGTCTTGCTTTGTCCTAAAGAGATAAGCTGGAAACTGAGAATGACCGAATAGCTGATCAGTGGTCTACAATTACAGCAGCTGATGGGAAGTGGTGTCAGGAGAACCCAGAGGCTTCCATAGAAATGCAACAAAGGGTGCAATCCTCAGGGACTGCACCTGAGTCAGGTGCCCAACGTGCAGGAATTCTCAGTGAATGAAAGTCTCACGTTTAAGAGAAAAACAGAGAGCGTATCACAGATAAAGATAATTGAGCTGTCTGTGCTGTTTGTGATGCCAGGGGAGATCCCATCTGGACATCAGCCGTGATTGCTGCTGTGCCTCTTTCCCAGCCTTGTCTGGGTGACGCACAAACCTCAGGAGAACCTGCAGAGCATCAGTGCACATCTGCTGCCGTCTCTGGTTCCCCGTGCTAGGAAATCTAGAAACACTTTATCAGTTTTGGACCACAGCAGGCAGTTCAGTTGCTTGTTATGGAAATCCTGTGTAACAACAGCCTAATGCGCTCGACTCTGGGATAACATTTTTCTGCCTGTTTCTGAGTGTTTTAAAACTGTTTCACAGTTTTAAAAAAGGTATTTCCTGGATGGAGGGAGGGGATACAAAATGGTTCTGTTTTAAAAAGACCCTTAACTCTGAATATCCTCCATCAAACAAGCTACTGGCAAAGAGGGTGCCATGCAACCTGCATGCAGTCTCTTTCTAAATTCATTTCTGCATATCCTCCCACATTCCTGGAAAAAGGAGAGGCACCATTAAGACAATCTAAAGGTCTGGCAAGACTGATATTTCCACTATTGAGAAACACCTTTTCCCCCCATCAGAGGCTTTTTGGAGTGAAGAAAATGGATTGAATTTCCATAAAATAGAGTTGCAAAAAACAAACACAGACAGTTTCTAAGTCCCAAAAAATTCAAATCCCCAGGTTCACTAACAGAGTATCTCTTTGTGTAAATGAGGGAATAGATGTTATTAATATTGACTGCCTTAATGTATTAGACTGTGGAATCCCCAGCAGGGCTTGTTGGCCTTTTGAAAGCAAAATGAGACAATTTGCTTTTGAGGAGATACAGTTTCCTCATTTAAATGTTGAATTTAGAGGGGCGAAATCAAAGGTTATGTCTAAGGCCTGTCACAGATTTCCAGGAGGGACTGACATCCTTAAAAAACAAACAAAAAATTAATTCAGTCACTTAACAAAATTAAAACAAAACAAAACATTTCATTTTGACAGGAGAAAAAGAGGAAAACATTTGGAGAGCTCAGAGGGTTTTTTCCAACAAAGTTAAGTATTTGCAATTTTATTCAAGATGATGTTATATTTTTAAATTTGATTACTATACAGAAGGGATAAATAACTCAAAACAAAATTTTGAAAATGTAACTCCAAAATTATTTTTTTATTATTTCAGCTCACCCTGAAAGAGTTCTCCCATTTTGATTTCCTTTAATTTAGGCACTGAATGAAATAAACAATTATTTTTGCATCTATTACCAGAAGTCATCATAGAAAAAAACCTTTCCATCTAAGAGACTAGTGAAATCTTAGGCTTCAGAAATATAAAAAATAAGATTATGATGTTAAAGAGCAATATTGTATAGAATGTACTTTTTTTTGGTAATTTTTATGGTTTTGGGACTATTGTTGAGAAGACAAAATGAGAAGAAAACCTTTTATCCAAACTCTGAATTTCAAGCTGGGTTAGAGACAGAATCTATGGTAAAAGAAACAGATTTTTTTAAAGAAAGTTAAATTTTCACTCATGATAGAATAAAGTTATTCATTAAATGCTTGCAGGTAAAAGCTTGGTTAGTGAATATGTTTATCTTCCAATGAAATGCAGCTCTGCAAATTATTTTACTTGACAGTAAATCACAACAGCAGCAGTTTTTGTTACTTGACATGCAATGCAGGTGAAGATGCCACGATTTACAGGGCTTGATTCCATCCTCCCTCCTCAGCTTCACACTGGTGGTTTAGTGGTGTGATTCCTCTTGACACTGGCTGAATTCCAAGTCGGAGTGAGAGGAGAATCAAACATGCAGGGTTTGGGTTTTAATTTTTGTCCAGGACAAAGAATAACAAGGAGCTTCCCTCATTCCAGCCATTCTGATGCACAGGTTGTGGCTTCATCAGCACACAATTCAAGCTCCTGCAAAGCAAAGCACAATATATCCACAGATGCAAGTGCTCAGTGGTTTAAATTCCTGCTTTTCTCACATCTCCGTGCTCTTCCCAGAGTCCTGTGTGCCCTACAGAGCTGGCACCATGTCGCAGTGTTTGTTAGCAAGGCACAGTGACTCCTTGAGACTCCACGTGTTTGCAAAGCCTCCACTGGCAGCTACAGGCAAGGAGACCTTGAGCTGTGTGCACTCCTCCATGGCCAGTCCTCCTCCATGGCCCATCCTCCTCCTTCTCCATGGCCAGTCCTCCTCCATGGCCAGTCCTCCTCCTTCTCCATGGCCAGTCCTCCTCCAAGGCCAGTCTGCCCTGCCCAAGGACAGACATTGAAGCAGGAGTATCCCCGTGCCCATGTGCAGGAGTAGGGAGGGGTGGCTGCAGTCCAACTGCACGAGCCAAGAGAATTCCTGCCAGCAGAATTCCTGGGTGCCTCCCCAGCTCACATACATCACCACAAGAGCCAGCCACAGCCACAACACAGCCCTTGTCTTGCACTGAGAAAGTCTGGAAATGCTGCAGTCCAGGTAGCCTATAAAATGTAACAGAGACCTTGCACTTGGAGTCTCTAACGAAGCAAAAGCAAAGTCCTTTTGCTCCCTGTCCCTTGTCGCTCCCTTGCTCCAGGTTCAGAACCACATCACACAGTGAGCAGAGGCAAACACAGAGTGTTCCCCTCCCCAAGGAGTCACACGATGGTGTGCTGTGAGCTGAAGGAGGTGAAGCTGCCCTTGGGGCTGCGCTGACACTGGGAGAAGCTGGCAGCCCTGGTCCTCTTGCTTTTGGTGCCACTTCTGTGTCTCCGCTTGTCGTGGGTGATAAAGCCCTCGATCAGCTTCAGCTTTTCGTGCTCTTCCTTGAGGAAGAAGTCTACAAGCACAGTCTTTTCCTTTTTGATTTGTTCGCTGATGTCCTTGGGGATGTCAGGGATCAACCAGTCAACCAGAACGCTGAGGAACATTACCAAGTTCTGCAAACACAGCAACAGACATGAAGCAAGTATGAAAAACCCAAAATACTCGGGCTGGAGCAAAACCAAAGCTTTGCTTTAGCTATGAGACAGATGTCAGACACATTTTGCTGGCGGTGTGTAGTAGCAAGCAGTTGAGTAAGGCTTTATTTCAAGAAACAGCTGGGGTTTGCATAGAGCTACCCCTCAGTGTAGAGGCTGAATTAAATATGTGCTTCAGTTAGGTTTGAAATGGGAAAGAACTTGGAATCATCAAATAATTCCTGGCCTTAGCAGCTAAACCAGCCTTCTTTACTGGCATCCAAAGGTGCTCAGTTCTCAACATACAGTTCCTTGACACTTAGTTCAGAATCCATTAATATAAGGACATCCTCCAACACAATCAAAAATCCAACAACCCAAGACAAAAATATCCATGTATTTCCTTTGTGGCCTGAGCAGACAGCAGACAACTTTCATGGTCATTCTGTCCTCAAATCCTTCTGTCTGCTGACAAGCAGGGTTGTATTTACCCTACCACAGCGTGCAAGCACAACCCCAAACTCAGGTGTCAAGGTGATTACAGGTGATGCTCATAACATGAAGCAAGAAGCAGACCAGGCAAAAAGTTTTGCTTGCTTGTGACATCAATAGATTACGGGGCTTTGGGGATTTATATTATCATGCTAATGCTTTGAAAAGTGGTCTGTTGTGTAATGCCTGAAAACGTGTGAGAAGTTTGCTGACAGGGCTGCTAGCATGAGCTGCCTGCCCAATCCGAGACAATGGAGCTAATTAACCAGGGAATGTTCTCTGGCAGGGCAGGCAGAGTGTTTGAAGCCCAGCAGAACCAGTTGCTTTCAACTGTTTGCAGCCAGTGGTGGAAAATTACTGAAGGCACAGCAAAGAAGCAGAAGAGGGCAATACAAACCAGGAAGGATTCACAGTAACACTTGGGAACATTTGGAAGGTGAGGGCAAAAGACAGGCAGACTTCAAAAAGAGGGATGGACCCAATTTGACTGTGGAAGGATACCAGATCATGGAGGAGAGCAGAAGGGAGCCATTCAGAAGGCAAGCCATGACAGCAAATCCCTTGCTAATGAAATCTCCACGCTGGGGACAATTTACTGTGCTCAATTCAAGAAAGTAGCAAAAAACCTTGGAGGATTTATTACTTCTGTTTATTTCTTGCTTTGGGTAAAGAGCAGCAGTTAACAAGCCTACACAGCATTTACGTGCTTATTACAAGTGGTGCCTCTGAGAGGATAAATGTTGGCAGAGTCCACTTCAACACTGAAGAGCCCTGGGTACTTTGGGGATCAGAGCAAGTGCCAAGGTTTAAAGCAGGCTGTGGGCCCTCCCTGCCATGCAGGGAGAGGAAAGGTCTGCTGAGGAAGTGCCACAGTGCTCCGAGGGCAGAATCTGCACTGCAGCCCACTGACACCTCAGCAGGCAAACAGCAGAGCTCTGTGGGACACAGGCTGCTTTAGAACACACGTTTGGATCCATTTATGATGACATTTCTGTGACTGAAAGTGAAGCAGCTCAACAGACTCACCTGAAAGAGGATCACAAAAGCCAAACGAGCAGATAAGACCGCCCAGTACTGCTTGGAGAACTCGTACTGGTGTGGGGACCAAGGGGGCTCTCTGTAGTCTTTGAACCTGGAGATGAGACAGCTCAGTTATCACACAGCTCCAGTTTCCTCCAGTAACAATTGCTTTGATTAACATTATTTTCCAATCACAAAACCTAAAGAAGCAAATCCTCCAGATGTTCCTATTTCAACCCTTATTATGAAATACATATCCAGAATTAGAGCTGGACTATCTCCACTGAATTTAACAAGCTTAGTCTGGTTCTCACAGTTGTAACCAAAATCAGAATATTGTTTTAATGTTGAAATGTCCAGATTTTAGAGGTTGATAACCCCTTTTTTTCCTACTGTTAAATTTACCTCAGTTTACAAGGAATGAAGTGCTGAAATGAAAGCAGGCTAGTCCAAGGCATTTTCAGAGTGAAGGAGATAAGTCTGCATTCATCTCACCTAAACCTTGATTAATTTAGGAAATAATTCAGTCCACATAAAAAGTGACTCCCGCTTTGGTGATTCCTGTCTTTGCATTAACGAAAGGGGGAGCCATGTGAAAGGCACTTCCTAAATTAACTGTCTAGCCTTGGACAGGATAAAACAGAGCCTTAGTGGTTTGGTGTAAAGACTCTTGCTTTTAGCATTATCATCAATCATTTGGAAGTAAACAACAGGCTAATAAAAATCACAGATGCTCCTAAATTGGAAACTTTTGCAAATAGCAGGAAACACAGAAAGCAATAAGAAATGGAGACAGGAAACACAATGAGAATAATATGGGGAAATGGAAAATAATTAAAAATAAAACACATGAAGGATCTTTGAAGGGATAGTGTTTGAAAGTGGAAATAGCTTGGAGCTTTGCAGTGGCCAGCAAGTCAACACAAGTTAGAACAATGGCAGCAGGACAGTGTGACTTGTGAGTGTATCAACAAAAGTCACAGTGGTGCAGGGAGGCAATCAGCCTTTCTCTGAACAGCTCAGGTAAATCCACACCTGGAATGCTGCATTCAGCCATTCAGCGATGCAGATTCCAGAGGGGAAAAAAAAAGAAAGACATACAGGAAGGCAGACAGATAGACAGGAAGGAAGGAAAGAAAGAAAGGAAGGAAGGGAAGGAAGGAAAGAATGAAAGGAAGGAAGGGAAGGAAGGAAAGAATGAAAGGAAGGAAGAAAAGGAAGGAANAAGAATTGACACGGGGGCAAAAAAAAAGCAGTCCTAAAAAGTAAGACAGAAAGAAATACAGAAAGAAAGACAGAAAGAGAAAGAAAGACAGAAAAAGGAAGGAAGGAGGGAAGGAAGGAAGGAAGGAAGGAAGGAAGGAAGGAAGGAAAAAAGAAAAAGAAAAAGAAAAAAAAAGAAAAAGAAAAAGAAAAAGAAAAAGAAAAAGGAAAAGGAAAAGGAAAAGAAAAAAGGAAACGAAAGAAAGAGATAGCGAGAACTTGAAGGCAGTTCAGCAAAACAGAACAAGTGCTGAGGAGACTGACTCACCAGGAAGATTAAAGGGCAGCACATGTATTGCTCCACTTTGGTAAGTAACAGCCACAGTTGGACATGATAACCGTGTGCAAATTGTGCCCTTAGGACTGAAAGGGATAATTTAGTGCTGTTCCCAGTGTTTGACTAGGAGTAATAGGATGAAATTAAGAAAGGGAAAATCTGTTTTGAATACCACAAAACCCGTCCTGACAGTAAGATTCATTAAAGTGTGGAAAAGCCTCCGTGAGGGAATAATGGAGAAGGTTTATATATAAAATCTGTCAGCTTCAGTTTGCAGGTGTGCTTGCCAAAACCACCTTCAGGTTCTACCCACATGGGTTTGCATGTTAAATTATACTTTTACAGTCCAGGCATCCCCTGCATCCTGCTGCTCCCCACCCCCAAGAACCTGAGTCTGAAATGCTGGATGGAATTCTGTGCTGCAGCTTCTGGAGACAAAGGACACAAGGTACAACCCACAAGGAGGAGAAAAGTTTAACTTGGGGCCCGTGTTAGTGTAGGGAAGCACTCCCTGGGCTGTGTTATTTGTTTTGTTCACTGGGGTGTGTGCACAGGTCCTGGCTTACACAGGATTTCTGTGCTGTGCCTGCACTGCCAGGTTCCCCCTCTGGTACCTTTCTGGACACTGTGGACTCCCACGTGTTGCTCAAATCTGTACGAGTGCTGCACCAAGGGGCAGAGTCAGTCCCCTTGAATTTCGTCTGCTTGAACATCCAAGACAAGGAAAAGCACTGAGTTTGTTGTGGACTTTGCCAACCACTATAAATCAATCCCAGTCCTGAAACGGAGCCCAGGTTCACCTGGAAGGGTCACCAACTGTGGTGGGTTTTCCATGTAATGTATTCTGGGCTTCACAGACTGTGTAAGTGTTGCAGGACATCAGAGCCCTTGGAAATGTCACCAGGCTCAGCTGGGAACCTCAGTGCTTGTGATGCCTGAACCTACACTCAACAGGACACGAGCAAATGATGTACAGTGAAGGAGTATGTCACCAGGGCTACAGATGAGGCAGCTGGGCCTCCTCCCCAACTCCCTTTTTAATAATTCTATGGCACATGGGACCCCAAAGAGCAATAACTGGGTCTTCTCTAACAAATTTATTTTACAGGTAGTTTCTTTTTTTGCAAAGACCATCTTTTCAGCTCAAGAGTTTGGACAACACTCTCAGGCATGGAGAATCAGGGGGGATTGTTGGGGTGTTCTATGCAGGGCCAGGAGCTGGGCTTGATGACCCTTGTGGGTCTTTCCCAATTCAGGATATTCTATGACTCTGTGATTCCCTCACCTCTTCAGTTCTTCACTCTTAAAATATTTGATTCAGCAGGGATGGTAGGAACAGCAACCAACCAGTGCTGCAAAGACTACTGTGTTTCAAAAATAGCAAGCAACTGTAATTCCACTGAAAAAGGAAAAGAAGATGAAATAGTCAATATGGTTGAAGAATAGAGCACAGAAAAGTTCTGAGGGAGAATAGAAAAATGCACACTGAAAGTAGAGAAATATTGGGGATGGGAAGAAGGGTGGGGGAACCACAAAATATTTGGACAAATGTGAACTGAAGCCAGAGCTGAGAGAAAAATGCTATTGTCTTTCAGCAGTAAATTGTGTGGGGTAAAAGAAAGACTAGTAAAAAAAAAAATCAGACTGTATATGTAGGTGGAAATGCAAATCAGTCCAAATAAGCTAATCTGTTTAATTTCCTTCTTCAGCTGGTCTTTGAGAAGAAATGGAAGAAAACATCCTGAATCACAAGGAAGTACTGCTTCAGCAATGCAGAAGTACATAAAAATTAGTCAGGAAAAAAGTTAGAATACACCACTGATCATTAGGAGTAGATGAGATGGATATTAAAAAATTAATTCAAAGACACTTTATAATTTTGCTGAATATTGGAGCCAACTTGTGTTAAAGTCCCTTTAATGACTCCATATCTGCTGCTTTCTTCTTGTGGTATGACCAGCATGTGTTTATGCACTCCATTATCACACAAGACTGTAAGGACAAAAAGGGCTGAACCAATAAAAATATGACCCATCTTAGCAAGGTTTAATTTGCCTTCAGCTACACAAATGCCATTTTTCTCTGAAAAAAAAATTCATTACAACTAATACTGTGCATCAGAACAACGTTACAGCAGCGTTTATTTGGAAGCAGTGTCAAAGAGTTCACAACACTAGAGAAAATGCTGCTCTAAATATTTGAAGAATGTATTCTGTATGTTCAGTGGCAGAGTTGTTTCTGGCTTGTTAAGGTTATTTTAAAGATACCTTAACCTCTGGCAATGCCCGTAAGGAGCAAAACACAGCCTTATTGCAACCACATTTATCTCCAGAGGTCACAGAAATCTAAGAATAAGAGAGGTCAGCTTGTTCCCAACATATTTGCCAGAAACAGAAATACAGATTTTATTTCCAGCCTAAGGGGCAGTGTTTGTTGCCTGTCTCTTGGGACACAAGTTAGATACCCCATATTTTTCACAATGATAGTTCTGTCCAAAGCTGAGATTTTGATAAGCATCAAATGAGACTGATGATAACGAGAAACAGCATATGTGGATGCTGACATATTTTCCTAATTGTTTTCTGATAATAGAACTCCCAGAGTTCTTTCTCACTCAGACGAACACATGGTCAAACATTCATTTTTTTTCTTCTTCTCAGTGGCATAGACTTGATATTATCAGGCAGGGACCACTTTTATATGTAGTGTAGATCATTCCCTTCTCCCTGTATTTGGGCTCTGTTGAGTATTTGGCTGTATTTGGCCATGCTGATGTGAGGAGAGCATTTCACCCCTGTTGCTAATGCACACATTTCCAAATATACTCAGACACCATAAACAGAGGCCAGTGGCTGACATAAGGTAAAAAGTAGCATAGTGAAAGTAGCAGAGTCACAGGGAAGTGGATCAAGATGCTTGTTGAAGGAAAACAGGCAAACTTGGAGATTCAAATTAAAAAGTGCTAGAAACTGAGGGTGGAAAAGCATTTCACAGACTTCCAAATCTGTCAGAAAGTATAGAGATGCTGCACACTCTCACAGAGAATACTTTACTAACAAACAGCTCCTGGCAACAGACTGAAATGGGGAATAGCAGAGCTCTCAGGGAACAACATGCTTACAAGTTGTTTAAAAGTTAGGAGTGCACTCCCCTATCCTCTGCTGTAGGCAAGGTGAGAGGGCAGGCACACCCCAGGGGCAATCCCAAGGGCAGTGCCAGAGCCAGAGGGGCAGATTTCCCTCCCTGTTTGCTCTGCTCCCAGGGAAGGAACTGCGATGTGTGATTTTTGTGGGTATAGTCAGGCAAGAGATACACCCTGCTTCAAATCAACGAGATCCGAAGTGTGAAATGTATTGCACATCAAAGCAAGGGAGGGAAAACCAATATAAAGAAAGGCTCCTCTCAAAGAAGTAGAACTTTAGTGGTGATTTCGAGCCCTTGCAGAGACCAAGCACAGTGTGGGAGTCAGAAAGGAAAGTGAGACAGGCTGTTGAATATAGCACTGACCCAAAGAAGCTCAGTTCTGAACAGCCTGAGGTTGTACTGCCTTAAACCAACTCTTTGAATTTCTGCATATTATTATAAAAAACCAAATTTACTTTGAAAGCCCTAGAGCCATGTTAGTGGTTTCTCCTGCAAACTGGAACTACTCCAGAGGTATCTGGCATTTGGGACTTATTTAAGGAAAGTTAGGTCTTGTTTCTCCAGTCTGAAAAGAGGAATCTGAAATATAAAATATATAGGTGGTGACTGGTGTAGGTTTTAAAGATGGGCATAATCTATTGAAAATTCAGATCTCAGCAAGTAAGGACTGAACTTCATAAAGACAGAGAAAGCCTGGTTCTAATTACTGTGTGTCCATTTAAAAAAATAATCATTTTTAATGAAAGCTATGTCTTTCAAGAAATAAAGGGTTTTTTTTTTAAATTTGAGCAAGTCTGTTTATTTTGCCTTTTAATGTACTGGGAAAGAAAACTTTTAAAGACCTTGTAACAGTGAGAATACTCTAAAAGGTGTACTTTTAAAATCACCTTTTCAAAGGCACATGAATTTTTCTGAATATATAAGTAAACTTTATCAGTTCCCACTTTGAAAAATTTTGCCTGACAAAAGAGGCCAGGAGATTCCCTTGACTGTGCAAACTGTCCTCACAAGTACTTTACCTGCAGAATAAAACCTCCTGTGCAAACAGGGAGTTTGCTGGCTGTGTCCCAGGCTTGAGATGGGTGACGTTGAAGTATGAGAGGGTGTGATTGATGAAACCATGCATGGTGCCATCCTGACTGTATGCGTATTGGTACATAAGGCGGGGGATGAAATCAGAGGTGACAGCAATGACAAAAGCCTGGGAGATGAGAAAAACAAACAACCAAACAACAGCAGCATGAATCCATGTTTCAGGTTAATTAATTCAGGGGGAAATTAATTGAGGCAGAGTGGTGATGAAGGGAGAGATGCACGGCCAGAATTAGTACAGAATATTTGCATACATAAATGCACAGTAACCTGCTCTGTCTCTCCAGGGGAAGGCTGAGTCAGGGAAGTAGCAAAAGCCATTGTTGTACTGTCCATTCTCCAATTCTTTCCATCCCTGGAGCCATTAGGAGGTTTATCACTAGTTTAAAAAATAATACAACAAGGCAACATAGCTAGCTGCTGTAATTTTGAGTATAGTTTGGTGTGGTTACCCCGTGCTATCTGAGAAAAACCTGTTGAGTGTAAGGTCCATTTTCCCCCCTGCATTAGGATTTACACATCTGACACAGGTGGATCTCATGCTGGTATAAAACTCTCATGAGACTGGTATTCCATAAAACTGGTGTAATTTTGGAGGGAATCAGGCAGAGAAGCATCCAGATCATACAGATGAGAATCCTTTGATTTCTCCTGTGGACTCAGTCCTGTTGGAACAGTTCCAGAGAAGGCCATGAGGATGATTAGAGGGATGGAGCAGCTCTGATGTGGAGACAGGCTGAGAGAGTTGGGATTGCTCAGCCTGCAGAAGAGAAGGATTTGGGGGAGAACTTAGAGACCCTTCCAGCACCTGAAGGGATTCCAAG
Organism: Climacteris rufus; assembly: GCA_013398175.1. NCBI lineage: Eukaryota > Metazoa > Chordata > Aves > Passeriformes > Climacteridae > Climacteris > Climacteris rufus. The sequence continues at coordinate 115,912 of VZRZ01005796.1, forward strand.
AGAGCTGGAGAGGGACTTTTTACAAGGGGTGACAGGACAAGGGGGAATGGCCTCACACTGCCAGAGGGCAGGGTTAGATGGGATACTGGGAAGGAATTGTTCCCTGGGAGGATGGGGAGGCCCTGGCACAGGGTGCCCAGAGAAGCTGTGGCTGCCCCTGGATCCCTGGCAGTGCCCAAGGCCAGGCTGGACGGGGCTCTGAGCACCCTGGGGCAGTGGAAGTGTCCCTGTCCATGGCAGGGGGTTGGAATGAGATGAGATTTAAAGTCCTTTCCAACCCAAACCATTCCATGATCCTGTATTGATTTAAAACTACATTTTTCTAAATAATAATTTCCTGTATCAATATTATTCAGATGGAGAAGCAGAATTGGGCATTCATAATTTTTTTTCAAATGGGTATGCACATATTTATATTTCTTTCAAGAAAAAGTATCTAACTGACGTTTTAATGGAATCCCCAAGAAATAAACATTTTCAGAGTTTGATCGACACAGAAAATAATCAAATGATAATTTGCAAAGTGTATTCAGACAGAAACAAGAGGCTGGAGAGCTTTGCTCGTCCAGCACAGCCCGGTGCTGGACAGCTGAACTCTGTGCCTGACAGCAGGACAATGGGTATGTGCAGGGTTGCACAGATTTCCGACCCTAAATCCTGGAAACCTTGCTCGACCCAAGCCAAACAGAGCTGCCCCTCTGGAGAAATTATAGTTCTGTGCTGTTGTGCTGGAGCTACTTTATCACACAAATTGCACAACACCTCTGCACAAGGTCTCCCTTCAGTAGTGAAATTCACCTGCCTTTCTAAAAAGCTTTAATATCTTTATTATTTATGATTGGACTCCATGATCTTAAAGATCTTTTCCAACCTAAACAATTCTATGAGTTTATGATCTGTTGGTTAAAAACTCACAAGAAACTATTAGGATTAAACTCTTAAAGCATGAGATTTTTTTAATCTGAAAGCATATACAGGAATATTTTACTTAAGGAATACATATAGAACAGTAAACATAATATATCTGTGTATCAGACACACATCATGTTCATGTAATCATTCTTGTTCTATGAAAGAATATATTTTTCCATTAAGATTTTGTAACTTGGGGAGTGTGTGGCTCAACTCAAAAAAAGCTACTTTTACAGAAATAATCTGTCTGTGGAGAAATTATGTTTAGGGATATAACCATACCTGTCTGTATCAGAACAAAGGCTAATGATAGCTAGTTAAGGACTTTCTGCTCCTAAAATCCAAGAGGTTATATTTACATCAGTTTTATTCATGCCAATATCTATACCAGCAGAGTAACAAAGGCATGGGTATGAACAAGAGTAGATCCTTATTAATTCTGTGGAGTGTTGCCTGCTTTACATCCCCTTCACTGGTGGTTCCTACAGCAGCCTTCCTGTCCTACATAACACAAGGATAGAGAGAGTGGGATGAGGGAATGGTAATTCGTGGTTAAATCGTGCTTAACACTTCCACAAGAATGAGCTGGATAATTTGGATTTTGCTGTATTTGAGCAATTGAGAAGATCTGATTTTGCTTTTAAATTATGTCGAAGGGACAATTTAAGCTCCCAAGATCATAGTTAGAAACTGGTGTAAGCAAGTACTTACATTAATGATCACGGAAAGCTTTCCAATACCACTCAAAATGTTATACCAAATACCTGTAAGTGGAAAAAAAGAGAACTTATTAATGAATTTACTATATATTTTCTTCTTTTTTGATTGCAGTTTTGGCGTTATCTCCACTGCAAAGCTCTTTCCTGACTCACCTATATCTTTTGCTCTCACTGTGTCTGGCCTCCTCAGCTCAGTTACAAACTTCTTTGCATCCAGACGCACTTCGATGATGTTGTTCAGAAGAGCAAAGAGAGGGGCCAGAGGGAAGGAGGCAACAAACAGTGTGACAAAGCCAAACTGGATAACTGGAAAAAACAAAAAGCAACGTTTTTTGATAGCTTCTGAGGGGAGCAGCTGACAGCAAATTGTTGATGAGCTTTGTGCCCTACCAACCCCCTAAAATTCCACTTCACAGTCAGTTCCCAGTAATAAATATCCCAAAGTAGGGTTCTGAAGAGACAAAGGTTTGTCACGATGCTTTATGAATGCTTCCAATAATGCTTCAAGTTGTTAGCACAAGCACAAGCCAAAGGAAATAAGAAATTTAATAAAGGACAAAGGGTTCACTGTGTATTCTTCTGCATTGATCCATAGTTAACGGATTAAGGCTGTGCTGTTCCTCACTGTCCTTTTTTCAGTAAGGAAAATGTTACACAATCAAGTAATAGGAGAAAATCTACAAGGTGCAGCTGCTTCTCCCCAGCTTCCTTTGAAAAACTCAGTGGCACCTGTCAGAAGCAGGAACAGAAGAAGCATCTTTGTGGAAGCAGGAGCCTGTGGTGTTGTGCAGCACTTTCATCTCTCCTTATGTCACTGATATCCTCCAACTCTAGAAATCTTCCTCTTTAAATCTTACCAAGGGTGAATTATATAATATGTATAATATATAATCTGTATATTGTATATTATGTAATATCTAAAATCTATTATATATAATATGTAATATATTATATATATTTATATTATGCTGTTAAATCTGACTGTGATCTACATTTCAGAATTTAAAAAATAGTAGTGTAGAAAAAGAGTCGGTGTGTTTGAGGTCTTATTTACTGTGGCTTCTCTTTTGGCAAATCCTTCTAGAAATTCTCTCTCCACTGAGGGAGGAATTGCACTTTTCTGTGAAAACCAGGGGTGTACATAGCACAACATTTTACTTTAAAATAATTTCCTTCAGCACTGTTGTCACAACCTACAACTAATTTTGAAACAGTTTTCTCCAGGACCCTCTCTAACATGCACCTTTTTTTTGTGTAGTCTTTTGCAAGCCTTCTGATATTTCTCCTTTCTCACCTCAGTAACAATTTATTTGCACAGTAATGTATAATCTCTGTATAATAGTTATGTGGCCTTTTGCTATTCATTCTCATTGTTTTGCTCTCAGGTAAAATGTATATCCCAACATACACTAAGATGGAGATTTTTCAAAGCATACAAACATCCTATCCTTGAAATCATACTTCCCTCAATATTCTATGCTCAGAGTCAGGAAAAGGAATCAACAAGGAAATAAAACCAGATGTTAAAGTAATGTCCCCAGAAAACTGTGAAATGCTTAGAAAAATACATAGCACCAAAATATACCTTATTTGGTTTTAAGTGAATTTAGCAGAAATACAGCTGGGAGAATTCTGTTTACAAAAAAAACGAAGTATTTGCAATGCTTTAAGGAATAAACCACACATGCATTTGCTTTGAAGTTGTTTGTAGTCCCTTTACTCATTGCCTTGGAAAATGCAGTTTAATTTTTTTTCAAATTCATGAAAAAATGTTCAAGGTATGCAAAGGACTTCTGGATAATTGTGTAAATATATCTTCATAGAGAGCTCTATGCCAGCAGTGTTTGTGTGGCCACCTTGAAATCTCTTCAACCTTCCAAACTCCTTTTTATGAAAGTGTAAATGATGCAAAAAGCAGGCAAAAAAAGGAAAAAATCCCAAAGCCAAACCCATAATTTATATGGTCTTGCATAGTAAACTAGCAAACAATCATTAAAATGAGCAGGGTTTGAACAGCCTCAGAAATTTACCGGTACTTGTTGAGTGTGATCAGTTTTTCTAGAAATAAACTTGAACGGATTAAAAGGAGCAGAATCCCTGTTCAGATCCCAGAAGAGATCTAGTATCTGCATCCTGCAGTTCTGTGGATGCCTGTCCATCACACTGAAACATTTACAATACTTTTAGGGCACTCACACTGTTCCTTCAAGGACAGTTGTCAGTAAGGCTTCCTTTTTTGGCTGAAAACTTGATGGTAACCCTTAAATATTCTTTTTATGTTCACGTTTATGCCACAAGGTCTCCACACAAAGCTCTTTATGTGTTCATGTACAGGGAAGAGGCTTAAGAGACCTCTGCCAGGAGCTGGGCTTCTGTACATCCAGCCTGTTTCACATTTTTCCTTCTTCCCTTGTTGGCCAGCCTGGAGAAGAGAGAGACGAACATCCCCCAGGCTGGTGAACAAAATGAAGGCTGTGCATAGTGGAAAGCCTGGGAAACAACATCTTCTCCAGGGGTATCCAAGTAGGACACTGGATATGCTCTCAGTGACACAGAACCTGTTTCTGATGAGGGAAAAACCCAAACCACAAAACATTGGTGCCTTTACTGTCTGAGTTGAGCAGAAAAGGGGCCAAGGGCTCAGAGCCAGCCCTTGAGTTTCTCAGCACCTGATGCCACATCTGCAACACCTCATCCAGCCTCAGGCCTTGAGACATAAGCTCTGACAGACAAACGGCATCAAAAGAAGTATCCCAGCCCACAGCCCTGCTCAGAAGCTCACTTCTCACAGCAGTTGTTCTCCTGAGCAGGGCCTGAGCAGAACCCACCCCAACAACAACACACTCTGTCCCTCTAACTCTGCCTCCAAATTATGATTAAGAGCACAAATCAAGGCTTTTAAATTATGGGTCTGGAGAGTGGTGACTGTTGTTCTTGTGCAAGGGACACAGAATCAGTCCCCAGCACAAAACCTTCCTTGGTGAGTATCACTCAGGTCCTACAAGAGTTACATGATGAGAGGTGTGAGTAACCCAAGTACCTTTTACTTCAAAACCTAATCTAAGAGAAAGTATTTATTTATGATTCTGATGCATTTTTTTCCTCCCTTCCCAGGTATCAATAATACCTGTCATATGATCATGTGTTGCTGGAAATAAACAATGGAAGAATCACTCCTGTGCTAAACAACTTTCCAACTCCTAAGAAGAAATTTGTCAATGTACAGCCAGGCCTGGCTAAAAAACTAAGGAAAAGGGGTAATTTATAACTCTTCTGTAATAAATGTATGCAACAAGCCTACACACAACCACCACTGCTTTTTTCAAAACCATCCTCATTATAGAGATTACAGAAAAATGCAGGTTTCTCTTCAGTGATTCTTGTTTTTCTTTTGCAGCCTCACATTGCCTTTTTGATAGCTTTTCCTGCTTTAGGGGAAAGTCTTCCAAACCTTTCAGATTAATCCTTATAGTAGTCAGTAGCTACAGACATTGGATCTGATCATTTTCTTCTTAAAGTTCAAAAGGAATTGTGCCATTGTTTTTTTCACAGAAGTTGGATGATGAAACCTTTTATTACTACTTCTCCTTGAGAAAAAATATTTTTAATCAATTTCCACATGAAGGTTGGAATCCTAGAGGGGTTAGGCTAGAGAGAGGAAGACCAAATGAAATAAGAACCTGAAAATCATTGCTGATTTCAATTTCTTCTCAAGGAAACACGGGTGGTGTAAATTTCAGCCATCTACGTGCATCATTTAGCTGCTGGTGGAGCCAACTTAATAAAGCTTGCTTCATTAGCAATATTATTGCTGCTTTAACAATCAGTTTCTTGACAACTCCTGTCACTGCAGGCTGGTTACAAGTGTTGCAAACTTGTGGAAGAGGAAATTGCTGTACATGCTACCCACTTTGGGAATGCACATGGATATTGGGCTGGGTCAAAAGGCTTTGCACAGTTTTAGAAACAGGAAGTGCTAATGACATATTTGACACATGTTGACAATGACAATTTATGTTTCAGGATTATTTGAGCAAAATTCTTTGATCACTCAGGAATTTTAAGAGTGTCTCTGCTAACAAACACGGCTCTATATCAGTTAATAATATCAAAACAAACAGTCACCAGAAATTTCACTGGTGCAAATCAAATCTTTGTGCAGATGTGCTATTGACAGCCAAGGCCTGTTCAACAAATATTTCAGCACAGTCTGCTGATTGAAATCAGATTCAAAGTTCATGTCACAGAAAAAATGACCCACAAAAGCTTTCCCCAAAGGAAAACTTCAAAGTTTATTTGCCATGACAAAATATTGGCCTCTTCCTCACACACTACTGTGATCTGTAAAATGCCACTTGAAGTCAGTACAAGTCTGCCTGACTTGTAGGCTTTAGATTTTACCTGCTCAAGTTTTCTCTTTTTTTAGATTTATATAAAATTTTTACCCTAAATAATAAATCATATATCCATAGATATAGTATCCATAGAATCTTTTGGTTTGGAAGGAACCTTTAAATATCATCTAGGCTAAACCCCTGCAATAAGCAGGGATTTTCAACTAGATCATGTTGCTCAGATATCCATCAAACCTGACCTGGAATGCTTCCAGGGATGGGGCATCCACAGCTTCCCTGGGAAACCTGTGCCAGTGTTTCATCCCCCTCAGTGTATAAAATTTCCTTCTTATACCTGCTCTGAATCTACCCTGTTTTAGTTTAAAAGTGTTACCCTTGTTCATCTCAATAGGCCCTGCTAAAAAGTCTGTCCCCACCTTTCTTTCTTTTAGGTGCCCTTTATGCACTGGAAGGCTGCTGTAAGGTTTCCCCAGAGTTTTCTTTTCTCTGGGATAAAAAAACCCCAACTCTCTCAGTCAAAATTGTGGCAGTGACAGCCGTGACAGAAACATGTCATAACAGTCTGGATCCATTTGTTTCCTCCAATTTCATTGCCCAAAACATCCTAGTGTCACTAGTTATCCCAAAGGCTCAGTGTGTCACCTTTCCTAAAAAAGACAAAATTTCAAAGAGCTGCACTTCTGTGTGTGTGTCTGCCTGGGGCAGAGAGAGCTCTCAGCAGACTCAGGGGTTTGTGGATGAGGAGGATGAATGTGAAGGCAACAGGTTGTAGAAAGTATCATTTCTCCTTCCCAGGACATCTAGTGGAAATTAACAGAAAGGTCTCTACAGACGCATTTGTTCTGGGCTTTGGTTTTACAGGTGCCAGTTTGTGGACAGCTGGAAGTGGGAATCCCAAGGAACAAGATCACCAAGCAACTGCTCCAATACATTTTAACTGATGTTAAAAATCTTATTCTTAGAATAAGAAATCAGAACACAAGGAAAGCAGCTTGGAAATGGGCATCCCAAAATTTAAGTGGGGTAGTTATCTTCAAAACCTCCTTTTATCTGTGGCTGCAAAATGCATCCGGAGATTGCTCCAAGCACTGTTCCTCAGAGGAGTGCTGCCTTAACAGGGTTAATACGCTTCATAACAAACTGCAAAAAGTATGTGTGATTTGCCATGTGGAGAGGGGGACAGACTTCAGATTTCCATCAGAAAGGGCATATGTCAACCCTTTGGATAGAAATCTGTAAAAGAGACTGTATATATGGATAAAAAAGGCAAGGACTGCCTGTGATTAGGGTACAGCCTAGTGACTGGTAGATCTGTAATCAAGAGTCTCAGCTAAGGATGTCACCCATACTTAAAAGTAGGAGCATCCTGGCAGGACAAACCTGAATGCAGTGAATACTCATGCTTGGATACAAAATCTGCCTGTGCCTCTTTCTGCATGGAACCCCATCACCATCTGTGTGGGGAAACCCAAAGGCTGCAGCAAGCCCAGTCTGCTGCTCCTTATTCAGCTGCTTCGTTCCACATTGCCACTGATTCCAGTGGGAGTTGCCCGGGAAAATCAGCGTGAAAACGAAGAAAGAATTCTGAAACAGCAGCCAGATTTCTCTCTTCTGCTTAATATCATACCTCTTCTTACATTCCAGTCATCCTGCCTTTTTAAGCAACTCGGGAAAAGAAAAAAGGCTTCCTCTGCCCTTGTGCATTGTTTCCCTGGCCGCTGGCCCCAGCCCCAGAGCAGAGCAATAGGTAACCAAGCTGTTGAGCTGCCTCTCGTAGCCTGGTGCCCCTGACAACAATCCCAGCTGACAGGCTCCCTGTGGGCTGCACCAAGTGCTTCCTGCCAGCCTGGGTGGTCTGAGCAGGGAGCTGACAGCTGAGAGCAGGGACGTGGACCTGGGGCTGGGAGGTGCAGCTTGGCTTTTATCTGCTGCACATTTGTCCGGAATCCCACAGGCAGGGCACAGCTTGGCACACTGCAAGGCTCCTCTGCTTGGGAAGCTCATTCTCCTCTTGTAAACAAGTGTTTGGATCAATAATTCATCCATTCATTTTCAGGGCATCTGAAATATCCCTGAATGGCTACAGGAGGAGGCACTTGATGTGGTTTATGATCTCAGCATGAGGGACTAATCTAAATTACAGGCTTAGTGTCCAGAGATTTATAACATCAGTAGCTTAAAACTTAATACTACAAATCAGAATCATAGAATAGAATCGTAGAACATCCTGAGCTGGAAGGAACCCACAAGGATCATTGAAGCCCAACTCCTGGCCCTGCATAGGACAGCCCAAGAATCCCACTCTGTCCCTAAGAGCATTGTCCAAACTCTGCCAGGCTTGGGGCTGTGGCCACTTCCCTGGAACATGAACCCCAAAACCTTAACAGACTATGGTGATGCTTCTGCATTTCTTCTTTAAAACACATTAACCTACTCAGTTCAGTGGCCATGATTTGTCTCCTTTCGGCAATTTCTAGGACTTGCTTCTAAAATTTAAAAAAAACCCAAACCCAGTTGCCTAAGGGACAGCATAACAAATGGCTAAACATGGGAGCTCCAAGAGGTACTCTGAAGTCAAAACACAGGTAAGGGAAAGCCCACTGCAGCTTCTCTTCTTTGCAGGACTGACTGCTGCTGTGCTTCCTTGCTGAGTAGATGGCCTTAAATGAACCCATACAACAAATCTGACAGCTTTGAAATTATGTTCGAACATGCAGCAGTTGAGCATCACCTTTCCCACAGCAGAATCAAGACCACTGACAGCAAATCAGAGCAGTGTTGACAAACATCGTACCACTATATATGTGTTACTGGTAACTAGAGATCCTTGTCCTTAGAGAGAACTAGAACTACTAACCAGGAAATGTTGATTGTTAAAAGGTAGACATTTCTGAGTTATTCCTGAGCATAAAAATACATGAAAAATTTTACAAGGGAAAAATGCCTATATTTTCACCACTGTTTAATTTCAAAGATTGCAAAGAAGTTTGCTTAAAGTTTACAGGAGGAAAGATCAACTTGGGCTGAAGTAATGCATGGGAAAAAAAAATTCAGTTCTCAGGGATAATTTTTCAGCAAAACATCATCATGAGCAGAAGGGGATAAGGTAATAGAAGCTGCAACACACAGCCATATCCTAGAGTGAATTGGAATATTTGAGAGGCAGATGATGGGAAGTGAGGGATTCACTATGGTACTACAGAGGGCAAGGTTTGAATCCATAAATATATTCATAAGACATCCCCAAATCTGCATCATATAAAATACCTCATATAACTCATATATGTATAGATTTACATAAATCTACCATTCTATACATTTTCATATATGCATTTATAATTAGATTGTAAGTCATGTATAAACCAATATTGCCATTTTACTACAGGGAAATATGGTTGGTTGGGTTTTTTTTTGCCATAAAATGCATTCTCTTTCAGATGGTTTGAGAATAGTGACTTGTTAAAACAGGAGCTGTCACATTCAATATTTTACAGATGTCTGGTTTTAGATACCATGCCCGTTGACAAGTTGTGATTCTCCCTGAATTCTTTTATGCCCTAAAGCCTGGGTTTGCCTGGATTCTTTCTCTCCTTCCTACTCCCCCACCCATACCATTCCCCTTTTCTCCCTCCCAGCCTCTCCAGGGTCTACTCCTGAGGCAGCTGCAGGGCTGTGCTCCCCAGTAGAAGCAGGCCATGGACACCCTGCAGTGAATCCACAGGAAAGCCATTAAGATGATTAAGGGACCAAAGGTCCTGGCATATAAGGAGAAGCTGAAAGCACTGGGACTGTTGTACCCCAGGAAAGGAAGGCTCAGGGGATCTTACCCGTGTGACAGGTTGAAGAAGACAGAACTAAAACCTTCTCAAGGTTGGCCAGTGAAAGGACAAGAGGCAAAAGGCACAAATGGAAATTTAGGGAATGAAATTAAAACACCTTTTTTTTTGTGAAGTGTGCTCAGATACTGGAACAGATTACACAGAGAGGTTGCAAAGTCTCCATCCCTGGAAATATTCAAAACCCCACTGGACAACTGGACAAGTCCCTAAGCAACCTATTCCAGCTGACCGTGCTTTGAACAAGAGGTTGGACTAGATGGTCTCCAGAGGTCCCTTCCAACCATAGCTATTGATTCTGTGGCCAAATGGATTCTGTGCACTTTTCTCAGCTGGCAACACTGGAATATGACAGCATAAGTATCCACAGATACTAGGATGCATCATTATTGCTCTGTTGGTACCATGGCAGTCTCATGGCTTGCATGGAACTTCTGCAAACTACAAATGTGTGGGTTTTTTCCCCCCATTATCATGACAGCTTATGCCATACAGGCATATGCTATATGGTGACTGGTCCTATGTAAAGCTATGGTTCTTGCAGAAAGGCAAAGGAATTTCAGCACACTCACTCATTTCCATGTATTCTGGAGTCAGTCCCGTGAAGGGTTCCAGGATGTAGTCGAGATCCCACTGCTGAGGGTCCTTGGATTGGTTGGTGTCCATTTGCTTGGGCTCAGTTCTTTCATCCTTCAGCTTCCTGAAGAGCTTCTTCAGCTTCCTGAGGAAAAAAAGTTCAGATTGAACCAAGTCTTTTTTCTTTTTTTTTTTCCTACAAAGTTTGACCCAAGTCTTTGCAGAACAACACAAAATTAATCTCGTGTTACTTTGGTGCACCACAGGATGAGTTCACACCACCCTGTGAAGTTCTGATGCTGCTTTTTGACAGGTGACAATCTGCTGGAGATTAATCCAGTACTTTATAATAATTTTTTCTCTCTAGATGCATATTCAATGGGCATCTTTCTGAAATTCAGGCACTTTGGACCTAAATAAGTAATTAGTAATTAATACTCTCAAGAACAACAGAGTGAACACCTCTCCTTCAACAAAATACAAAATGTAATAATTTCACACCACATATCTACCACAGGCACACTTTTCTCTCACCATGAAAGCTGGGAACTTCCAGTACAAAATACTTTTAAGGTAAAAAATTACTAGACATGCACAGGTTGTCCAGAGAAGCTGTGGATGCCCCATCCCTGGAAGTGTCCAAGGCCAGGTTGGACAGGGCTTGGAGCAACCTGGGACAGTGGAAGGTGTGCCTGCCCTTGGCATGGGGGTTGGAACCAGATAGTCTTTAGGGCCCCTTCCAACCCAAACCATTTTGTGATTATATGATATTGTAAAACACAGAGCGTGCACAAATACACCGAAAGTATGAACAACACTATGTAACACTGTCCCACTGAGATGGGGATGCAAATTCCATGACACTGACAAATAAATTAGAGTGAAATGAATCCATTTCTAAATCAAGAGTACAGTTTGCCACTGTGTGTGCCACCCCCCACCCCCCCTGCACCCCCCAGATGATATTTTAAATATATATGCATAACAACTTCAGGCTATCTTACACACTGAGAAATTCCCATGAGAGAAAGCAGGAGAATGAGGTATTTCCTCAAAATCAAGGAAGTGAAATACAGTTGAATTAGCATGAAATAGCAAGATTTATACTTATTGCATGTCTTTCTATTGCAGATGATATTTATCTTTCACAAAAACATACGGCACTATTTTATAGTTCTTCACATACATGCCATGAATGAAAATCCAGACTAATTCCAGTGATGTTTTGCCAGTAGTATAAGCAGGACTCTCCCACAGCTCTTACCCCACAGCTTGTTACAAACCCTTTGAACTGTAGGTGTGTGGCCCAGAGACAAGAATATCTGTGGGCAGGGGGTTTCCTTTGGACCTCCAGTGAAGCAGAACTGCTATCCTGCACCCTGACTTCAGCAGCAGGGCAAAGCTGAGGAACAAAACTGGCAAACACAGTAAAGGCTTTGCTGTGTGGGTTTGTTGCTTCATTCCCCAATTCACACTGAGCCCAGGACCATGGTGGCACCTGTCACACGAGGCTCTGCAGCAGCCTGGGAGTGCCCACAGTGGCTGTGGGATTTCTGCACTGACCAGTGTTTACAGGACCCATTCCATGTCCTCACCAGCGTGGAGGAAATGGGGATTGGAAGACACTCTTTAAACAGGTCTAGACAGCATCAGGCCCTGTCAGTCCCAGGATCACAAAGCTTCAAAAATCAACAGGTCAGCTCCAGCTTTTGTTTCAGGTGGAATGAAGATGGAGCTCGCAAGTCTGATGGTAACATCCCCACTACTACCTTGGCAATCCTGGGTCTCACCAACACTTTTGGTACCCAGAACACTCAGATTACAGTTTTAACAAAAGGGTGGCGTGAGATTTAAAATGCTTCAAAAGAAAGAATCAGATGAATCCTTACAAAGACATTTACCTCCTCCATCACACAAACTCAGCCATTTCAAGACACTAAAATTCCCTTTCTCCCCCTCTGCTTTTATGGCAGCCAAGGGAACTTGTCTGTGACAGAGGTGATGTAGTATTCAGCAGGTAGGAGACTGGGGCAGGATTTAAAACAATCAAAGAATTCCCAGGATGCTCTTCCAGCATATCCCAATTAATTTCCTCATGTGAGGGGCTCTCAGAGGACAGTGAACAATAAGTTTAGGATGGTACTGATTTCTGTTCCAATGAAATGATAAGAGCTGTGAGTGTCCCTCGTGCTTCCCTGGGCAGGTGAGAGTGAGGATCATCTCATTGCCATGGTGCAGCAGCTGAGACAGAACTTGGGTGTGTTGAGATGTGAAGTTCGCACGTGTGATCCAATCCTTCAGTTACAGCACCACAGAACACAATTGTGGAGTTTAATGCATACACACACATCCCACAAGAATCCAGCAACTCAAACCAGAGTTGTTTTTAATGTTTGTCTGGGAATACACCAAACCCAGGACTCAGTTACTCACAATAGTTTTTAAGTTTTCATCTGGCTATCTATGTCAGTCATGAGGAGTGGCACCTTTAACCATTTGGAGTTCAGCTTTGAAGGGTGTCTGTATGCTTCTTTTTGTGTAATTTTTTTAAAAGTTCAACTGATTGAAAGCAAGCCAAACTAATTATTTCAAATTTTCCACCAAAAAAAAAAAAAAGGTACCTTTGTGTCATATCCAAGCATGTGAAGTTTGAGACCAAACAGAAATGTGTCAGAAAGTTAAAGGAACAGAGAGCAGGGATTTGCAAAGTGTTATTCTCCAGCTATACAGCAGTAGGGCAATGAAAATGAGTTTTGCAGAGCTCTGGAGCTGTAGATATGATTGTGATACTAAAACTGGGTATGCTTTTTAAATACCTTTGTTTGCAGCCTGGTGTTTACTTACCCAGATCAATGTTTTTAAAGGAGATTGACAGAAAAAAGAGTTCTTTCAGCTTCTGTTTTGTTCCTGCTAGGCAGCCCCCATGGCGAGGAGGGGCTGGGTTGGCCCATGCAGGGTGAGTGTCCCAGAAGTTTTGTGCTGAAGAGGCACATGCAGCAAAGTTTCATAACTCCATATAAATCAGGGAAAACTGTAGAGCTGTAGGATAGCCATGATTTCTGGTCCTTTTGCCAGTGAATATTAAAAAGCAAGGTGAATTCTTAAGGAGACTGAACAGCGTGTGAGAAGAATGAATGTAGGATGAGAGGGAAAGAAAATGAGCAAGATTTATCTGGCTATGTCTAGAGCAGTTAAAAATGACACTGCAGCTTCTCACAAGGGTTTGGCACCAAATTACTGTGTTAGCTAAGAGGTGGGAGAATGGTTTAATTACGCTGTTTGTAATTCCCAGTGTAGCCAATAAGCATTGCATTATCCACATTAACCAGCATCTGAAGAGAGCATAAAATCACCACAACAGCCACACCCATCAATAACCATTGAGTTTTTAAGGAAAAAAAAATGATGAAAGGAAGAGAGAAATCAAACTCCAAGAGATCCTGACCAGGCTGTAAGAATATGGTGATTAGACAAAGGCTCCTTTTTAAAAATCAGAGAGATGGGTCAACAGTTGCTCTATTTAAGAAGGAGCAGAAGGATTTGGGGGATCTAGGGGAAAGCATGATGGTCTTGGGAAAACTGAGAAATTTGTGGAGACACAGTGCAATGTACAGAGGCTGGAGAGGTGGGGCATCTGGAGGGCAGATTGAAGGAAGACAGATGCAGGAAAATTATTTTGTGGCACAAGTCTTTGTGTCCTCAGTGGCTGCACAATTGGGATTGCTCAGCCTGGAGAAGAGAAGGCTCCAAAGTGACTTAATTGAGCCTTGAAGTGCTTGAAGGAGTCCACAGCAAAAATGGAGAGAGAGTCTTGACAAGGGCTGGAGGGACAGGACAAGGGGGAATGGCCTCCCACTGCCAGAGGGCGGGGGTGGATGGGATATTGGGAAGGAATTGTTCCCTGGGAGGGGGGGGAGGCCCTGGCACAGGGTGCCCAGAGAAGCTGTGGCTGCCCCTGGATCCCTGGCAGTGCCCAAGGCCAGGCTGGATGGGGCTCTGAGCACCCTGGGGCAGTGGAAGGGATCCCTGCCCATGGCAAGGGTGGCATGGGATGGGCTTTAAGGTCCCTTCCAACCCAGGCCATTCTGTGATTCCATAATTCTATGAACACTTGCTGGAACAGAGATACATGGGGAGGCTTTTCATGAAAAGACAGAAACCCCCTAGAATGCAGCTGCCAGGAACAAAAGTGCATCAGGTGGTTTATTTTAAGGCTCTCCTTCCAGCTGATGCTTTTTGATTTGTAGCATGATGGAAAAAGCACAGGGAGAAAACTAAACAGAAAATATTATTAGGTTGAGTAGCTGGAGTACTTGTGTCTAGAGAAAAGGAAGAGCAGTGACCCAGACTCTTGTCCTTGCCTGTAATTTTGTTTCCTGCTTTTGGGAATGAGCACTGAAGATCCAGGCTTTTCTTCAGGCATATTCCTACACTCTGCTCACATAAAGAAACACTTTCTAATATTCACAGGTGCAAGAAGGAGGCAGGGGAAGACAAAAAGTATGTAAATCTCTTGTTCTGTTCCACAAATTTATAGTATATATAGTCAGACTTCCTGGATTCAAAGGAAGTGTCAGTTGGTTTTGGATTTTATTAATCTCTCAATCAGAGGAAAGCAACAACAACCAAAAATAGGAAAAGGAAAAAAAGAAAAAAAAACAACCCAACCCTTTAATTAAGAATAATTCATAAAGGTGAAAAACAACGTAAGCAATAATAGATATAAAGGAATGTCTTTAAATGGACTTAATTAACTCCTGGTATTCTCATCCAGCATAATTAGTGCATTTTAAAGTAAGTGATGGAAACTGATGCTGAATAAAAAGACCAGAATCATGGCCTCACTAAATTCAATAGGAGTTTTGCTGTTCACTTCTAGAGGGCCAGGATTTCACCCTAAGGGTTTAGCACCAAGGTCAAAGACAGAGAGTAATAAAATAACCACATGCATGTTTTTTTTTTTTTCAATAAGTTCAGAAAACCCAGAACTGAATGAAAGGAGTCTTAAAGGAACTCTGGGTTAAGGCTTTCAGGCCCTGCAGCCTTTTAGGGTCAATTCCTGTGGCAACAGTAAAAGAATGATGGTATGTGACACATCCAGTGTGAACTGTGGCATATTTACATCTGTTAAACTTGTGAATTCCAGCCCCACAGAACACACATTACAGCTCAAGAGGGCTTAGTTTTCTATAAGTCAAATCTTGTTGCATTGACCCAGCTGGTTTGTTATTCTTGGATGAAGAAATTAAAAAAAAAGAAATCACAAGAAGGTTTAGGAGACCAGCAAGTCACAACTATCATAGCTGTGCAGCAGTTTCTACAGAAACATGGAAGGAAGAAGCAAGGATGGGTCCCCCAAGAGCCCAAAAAATGCAGGGCTGCCATCTGAAGTTTCCCTCCTCATCCAGCACTGACTGTGGATAAAGCAGAATGAAGACATTGAAAGATGTTTCCCAATTCTGGCAAAATTTGGAGTTCTAGAAACATAAAGGATGAGTGTTGCTTGCAAGCTCAGTCTATCATCTCCTTAGCAGTGGGTTTTGAGGGAAAGAGAAAGCAAATGGGACAGCTTTGTGATCTGCAAAGCAACTAAAATGCCTTGGGTTTTCTGGTGAATGAAATCAAAGGGTTTCCTGAAAAAAAATCTTGAAATCCTGAGAGTTCAATGAGGAAGAAAACTGTGTGGATGTGGGTCAGCACATAACTGAGCAGAGAAGTACTTCCATGTCACGGCCATGCAGGGGACAGCACCAGACTCTGAGGAGCACTTCAGCATTTCTGACATCCCCTCCTGCCTCTCCCTGTGGAGGCTGGTTGCAGCACCTGCCCTCTTTGAACACACAGGGAGCCATGGAAGAATCTCTGTTCATCACACTGACTCTCATTCCCCCGAGAGGCACAAGGCAAGGGGGATGAAAAATGCAGCTGCTGGTACCATTCAGGATCTAGCCCAAACCCAGAGTGGGCCATGCAGGAGTAGAAGGCTGACTCTGATCTAAACAATTTTTCAGTACCACTGTGATTCTCCTGGCCCAGTGAGAAAGGATGAGCCCCACAGATACACACAAGGTTTTCTGGGGAATGCAGGCAAGCAAAGGAAAACCAGAATGCTTTTTCCAGAATGACAAGATAGCACTGTGACTGAAAAGATCTAGGGAGAAGAAGATGGAAGCATGGTTGTTTTTAAACAGTTTTAAAAATTGAGACCACCATAGTTTGTTGGCAGAAGGGTGGGGGAGCAGAAACAAGGGAGAAAAATGGGATGAAAATTGTCACATTCTTGCACCAAAGGGAGGGAAATGAAAAATAATTTGACATGACTTTCTGTTTGGACTGGATCAGCCCATGCTTTCATGAGTCAAAAATAATAAATACAGTATTTCTAACATGATAAAGTCCCCATTAAAAAAGTCCAGTAGCAGTAAGTTTTTGGAAGACGAGAAACAAATTACAGCAGGTTTACACTGAGAAAGTTTTAAGCCTTCAGCATGTCAGATATTTTGGGAATGATTTACCACCCTTTTCTCAAAACAAAATGTAAACTCAATGAGATGCAGACAGAAAACAGGCCTCCCTATTGAACTTTGACACAGGAATAATGAAACCATCCATAATCCACATCTGGTTTGTTTGGGAATATTTTTTTCTCTCTCTCTATTTAAATTCCTTGCAAGAAAAAAAAAGGGTGGGTTCTTGCTGAGAAAAAGGGAGGAAAAGGGCTCATTTGAAATACACTTCATATCCTTTAGGAATCACTCCTCTTGATTTCTAGTTAGCATCTTCACGACCTTATGGGTGTGACCTCAAAGCTGCTGACAGCAGAGCAGAAAGATTCTGACTGATTTCAGTGGAGCTGAGACGTCTGAGCCAGACCCTTCATCTGCTACAACATTTCACAGGCCACTGCCACCAAGAAGCAAACCTCCCAAGAGGCAGGAGCAGGATGTTCTCCTCAGATTCTCAGAGCCTGAAGATGCCCTTGGCACTGGTGACAGACTGAGGGAGTTTACCTGCTGCAGTTGGAGCAGGACTGAGCACTGAAGCATCCCATGGCAGAAAGCCACCAAGGAGTGTGTCAGCATCCCTCCCATGCTCCAGCTCCTGCATCATCACCTCTGGCATAAAGGCACCTTGGAAACGTGTGGATTTCATCCCTAAACCCATAAAATAGTCATAGATCAAGTAATAGATTTTAACATCTTTTATGGGCTACTGCTTTTCCCCACACTATCTCCCATCCACTTTGTGCTAATTTGTATTCAATGCTGCTGTCCTGAAAGCTTCTCTAAAACTTCCCCAGAGATCTATCATACCTTGCTGGTTTTCCCAGGTTTTCAAAATTAATTTAAATCAATTATTTCATGTATTCAATCACTTTATTTAAGCCATTTACTGAAGCTATAGCCAATTATTCAACATAAAATACAACCAGATCATTTCACCACAACCAAAAATGTGATTTATCATCCCATTCAATTAGAACCCACTGAAGGCAGTGGCAAAAGTCCCATTTAGCTGAATAAGGATCAAGCTTTGATTTACTGGAGGAACAACACGTGGTAATGGAGAAGGCTGGGATACATACGGGATTCCAATTTCAAACAAATTGTTTTGAATCAGTTGTTTTCCAAGCATGATGATGCTCAGCTGAATGCAGAGTTCCATCAGACAGCCTCCTGGAGCACACTGTGATTAAACAAAGCCAGAGAGCATGAAGGGATTAAGTGAATTAATTGAAAAGTACCCACTTGGGAGAGCTCCCCACGTCTGCGTGTGCCAACTGTCCCTGCCACCAGTTTGTGTGGGGTCATGGAGCTCATCAATCACTGCTAATCTGTGCTTGACAAGGTATTTCATCTCCTCTCATAAAACTGCTTTATGGAAAATATGCAGGGTTCTGAAACAACTTACTGTGCCCTGGGGCTCCTATATTGCCTTTAAAAATATTTACCATATAATCAATATAATAAACATAATGCAGCATCACCAATACTCTTCCAACCTGAGGTGTCCCTGGGGGGAAGAAAGCCTCAACCTTCCAAAGACTTTTGAGTAAGATTAATTGTAAAACCTTGAGTACACCTATCAGTTTCCAAGGGAATAGCCACAGCATTCCCTTTAATGAGGGAATTTTGTTAAAAAAATTGTTTACAGTTTTAACACAAAATGGCTCTAGGTTTTCAGGCTATTACAATTGCCAAACTTCTAGTGATCTACAGAATGAGAAGCCAGAGTCAAGTTTCCCAAGGGCCTCAGTCACATAATGGAATGTTTGTGCCTTAGTGCCCAGTTGTGAAGCATAGAAATGGTGAAGCTTCACCTAAAAAGGACCATGAAATAGTCAAAACTGCAGAAAGAAACAATGTGAAGTTGCCTTAGAAGGAAAACTTGTCAATTTAGGTTGGAGTTTTAACCTCTTGTTTTAACGTGTTTTCTATTTTTCCCTCATTGTCTGTAGCCCACTGTACTACACCATAGGCACATTTCTTTATGTTAAGGATTTGTTTTATTTTAATGCCATACATACTTACCTCTTCCATCCTATACCCTTCAAACACATACACATAACGACCAGGACGGCCAACAAACCTGGAAGCAATAACAATATATAAACTGGGATAAAACAAACAAACAAACAAGCTAACTTGGACACCAACATTTAGTATAAAAACAGAAAAAAAGTTAACTTTGACACCATGATTATTCAATCATCTTAGCCAAAATATTTCAGAAGTAGCTTATTCAACATGAACTTTCAAAGACTTGGCATCTCACTTATATTATTTAAAATTATTTCAAAGCAATAGGCCTTTACAAAGGGTTTTCTACTACATCTTGATAAAATGATTTTAATAAAATGTTTTTCTGTGCTAAAATAATAATAAACTCCTTCTCTTGATTATAGATCACAAATAAAACACATATACTAATTCACATTCTCCTGCATGTGAGTAATGCCCTGAATGGAATTATTTACACAGCCATACACAATCAAGACTCTTCTGCCTACACAATGATAGTGACTTTATTATAACCACACAACGCAAAAATATGGTCAAAAAAGAAAGAATTTGGTGATTTTTCATTGGTGTCTTGAAAATTTGCAACTGCTGGCAAAATGTATGCCCATTAATGCTCAAATGAAAGATGCTGAATAGGGTTAGCGATGACCATAGATTAACAAAGTTTAGAGCCCCCAAAAGGAACGGAAAAATGGTATGAAGCAGATTCCAGAGGATGTTTTAAACATTTTTTTTGCCAGAGTTTTAGCTAACAATCAGTTTAAGCTTCCCATTCAAAAGCATGTGGATGACTGGGTCCCACAAGACAATGATCCTGAGCCCATAGGAAGTCACACTTATTTAGCAGGACAGCTGAATTAGCTTTCTGGTCAATCAGCTCATTTGCCAGTTGACTATAACTATTTCTTAATTTAACTTCATATGGGAGAACAATGCAAATTATGAGAAAGTAATAGAAAAAGAAGACCCTTCATTTTAAATGAAATAGGAAAACCTTTCTTTGCTGAATGATGCTTCCAGAAAAATTTGCTAAATAAAATTTGCATAGGAAAGTGAGGGCCTGTAAGCACTACCATCCACTTAGAAAAACAACACCCTTTTTGAACTAAAAAGAATTATTAGCTTTAGATAATCCTGTTTATGATATTTTTTCAGAGCTGGCAGAGGTGACCACTCCCAGGCCTTAGTTAGGAAGCCCTTTGTGCCCGTTTTTAAACACAGATCCACTAAAATAGACACCTACATAAATGTATATATATACATAGCAGTATATATAAAGGATATTTATCCTACCTTCCTTTAAAAAAGGCAACATAAAAAATTGGTGCATAGGAATTCACAAACTTCAGCAGGAATGCCTTCAAAATCAGTCTCTCCTCAAAGGTTTTTTCTGTTTTCGGTATTTCTGGGGGGAAAAAAAAAACCCAACAAACCAGAGAACAGAATTAGTAAATATGTAAAAATCCCTGAATCCCCAAATGCACACAAAAAATACAAACCAAACAGTAAACTTTGAGCTCATACTCATTTTACTTTTCTAATTTGTAGGAAAACCCACTAGGTCTGTCACTGAGTCCTGATTCCCAGAGAGTCTTCTCAAATTCCCGGATAGAAATTGAAGACTCTTTGATGGAAATATTAATAAAGACAACTTCAGGAATCTGTTTCTCTGACAGCTTTCCCATCTTGCTCTGGGCTGTCTGTCCAACACCCTGGTGGCAAAAAGCCCAACAGATTCTGAAGTATGGGCTGGACCTGACAATACCTTGCTTCTTGGACCTCACTTTTCTTGCTGAGAGACCTGGGCAGACCCCATCACCTTCCTGTACTGCAAGCCATGTATATGAAATCTTAGCACAGACCTTTTTAATTTTTTTTACGTTGATGTATACATGTATATTAATGTACATAAGTATATCAGTAACACAACCGAAATAACAAAACATTAATATTCTCAATTCAGGAGAGCAAAGTACAAAGCCTTTCAACCAGAAAAAAAAACACCTTAAAAGCCTCCTTAATTTGTATTCCACAAGCCTTGTTGTCTGTGGTGAGATTGTTGATATGCTTACGTTGATATGCTAAACACAAGACTAAATATATTTTTGAATAAGGTATTGAATGAATTTTAATTGCATTGCAAAATAAATACACTTTTTTTTTGGTAACACTTCTTTCACTATATATATTCTATATTTTGAGATTTCTTTAGATAACTTGTAAAAATGGTGCATAAAAAATTTCAGTATTCATTACTCTGTTCCCAGATTTATTTCCAATTTACATGGGAATTTTCTAGCAGTAGAAAACATGGGTAAAAGAAAGAGGTTTTTCAAACTGACTGCAGGATCTTCTGTTAAAGATTGTACACGGGTTAAATTCCTGTATTTCTATGTTTATCCTGAGCTGTATCTAATGTGAGAGAAGATAATTTTATAATTAACTTTATCATTCTTGGCTGAACTTCTGTGGCACAACGAAAGTGTGGAATGATAAGGAGATCCAAAGCTCTGGTTTTAAGGACTTCATTAAAAATGCTGCTGTACTTGTACAGGGGGTTTTGGACACAGTTTGGGTGTTTTGTTTGTTTTGCTGTTGTTTTGTTTTTTTATTTTTTTTCTTAAAAAAGCAGCATGATTGTTTTCTAGCGCTAAAGAAATAGCAAAACCTAGTGAGTCCCTACTGCCTGGCTTTATTTCCGATACTTTCAGCCATGATGAGTCCTAAGGCATCATTCACCTACACATATAGAAAAGCTTAATTAAACCTTCAAAGGATTTGAACAATTTGTAGGTGATCACATACACTGAACAAATCCACAGGACAACAGCTCAGGGCAGCAGGAATATCGAAGAACAGCAGTGTAGCCTTTAATCTGAGGGAGACAAATCCTACCCCTTTTCCTTCCAGAGACCCTCCCAGGGATGAGCTCAGCCTCTGGGTGAACATTTGCACACCATATATGGTCCCAGAGCTCCCTCGGAGATCCTGTACCACAGCTCGAGAGGCTTGTGTACAATTTGTCCTCCAGCTCACCGAGTGTGCTGCACCAGAAACGCCTTCAGCCAGAATAGGTGCATTAGGAACAGAGAAAACTTCCCCCAGCCCAACAAATGAAACACTCAATAACCTGTGATGGGTTGTGCAGCATGCTGTGCAAAAATTGGGCAGCTGAAAGTTTCCAGGTGGAGAATGAGCTGAGCTAAGGGTGGAATGGATTCACTGAAGGTGCTGCTGCCTTTGCAAGGGACAAACACAAGAGGCTTTGATTTTGACCCCATTTCACTGGTTCTTCCTTGGCTTCAGTGAATTCCCCTGTGAGGGTGGGGAGGCCCTGGCACAGGGTGCCCAGAGAAGCTGTGGCTGCCCCATCCCTGGAAGTGCCCAAGGCCAAGTTGGACAGGGCTTGGAGAACCCTGGGACAGTGGGAGGTTTCCCTGCTCATGGCAGGGGTGTGACAGGTTGGGCTTTAAGATCTCTTCCCACTCCAACCATTCCATGATTCTAAGTTACAAATGAGCTGTAAGTCTTGTCTGGCACCACTGATTACAGAAGAGGATCTATTCATCCTGGGAGTACCAGGATACCACTGTGGCTGGTCTGACCTGGGATAGAGGGGCATCAGTGCCCCTCTCTGTCAGTCCTGGTCCATCCTGCATGAGCTCTCTGTATTTATTACAGCAACACTACTGCTCTTTTCTTCCAGGCACTGATGGAGAGGTGTTGAAGCAGACCCATATCTTTGATCCTATGATGAATACAATTACTATCAGAGCTAATCTTGTTCTAATAGAGGTAATTTTTCACCTGAACAAAGATTCAAGTGTACTTGGGTTTGGAATAGCAGCCTGTGCTCTCAAGAGCTGCTCCTTCAGACCAACAAGTGTGTTCTTCAGCTTCCCAATTAACTGCAGTGTGAAAGGAGAATTCAGTTTGGTTTGTTCCACTCAGCAAAATGAAAGTTCACGAGTTAAGCAGCATTTATCAGCATGCATGGATTGTAATTTTTTTAAACGTTTTGATTACATTTGACATCTGAGCCTAGCACTGGAGAAAGCTGCATGAGTGAACTTTCCAACCCATGTAATTTGTAGCACTAGAGATTATTCTGACTGGATCCTTCTTAAACAAAACATCTGATGGCTGATTAGGAATGCTGCCCTAATAAAGATAGAAGGATTAGGCTTAAATGCAAAGTGACAAGGAGACAATAACCAGCAAGTAAGAAATTCCTTCTTTCACAGTTCAGACTCCTGCACATTTCAGAGGGAGAGATTTTCCTTCTGTGCTTCCCAAAGCACAGAGGCCATGGCTTGCCCTTCCCAACTTCTGCCTAGGATCTGCTGGAGAAGAGAAGTCTCACCTTCATCTTTTCCTACGCTTTTCACACAGCCATGTCATGCCTTAACATTTGTGCCCGTTCTTACCTGGGCAGGTGCAGTGGACAGAATTGATCAGGTCACACACAGCCTGTCACCTATGTGAAAGCTGAAAAGCTGGGGACAGTTTTGGCCTGGACAGTGAGCCTGAGCTCACCTATGCCACTAGAACAGAGTCTATTTGTGCAGCCCTGTTACATTCTGCCCAAAGCCTGATGCAAAACAGAAATAAGCAAACAAATTAACCCAATAAAGTAGCATTTTGTGACAATGAATTGCTTTGTTTTCATTTCTTTTAAATACTTTACACAATTAATCTAAACTAACAGACTACCCCTGCTGGTAAAACCACAGGATCATACTTCAAAAATTCAGGATTGGACCTCTATTATGACAACTACAAAACCAAAACTGTAGCTTAAAATGTTCTTCAAGAAATAGGACTAAAACAGATATTTTCATTTGTGAATTTAAAAGTGTCCTGAGAAATTGAGAAGAAAATTGAGAAGTCTAAAGAGTCTTTAAAGGTTTTAATCTGAACTCTGCTAGTTGCAGCCAGCTTCACATCACTGCAGGTTTTGCAGGGAGAGAACCTGCAATTTGAGATGTCTCAGTCTGGCACCAATTGTCATAAGGTTTCCAGTTTGGGTGCCCAAGCTTAGAAGCCCAAAATTTACAAGTGGAGCACATGCAACAGTTAAAGGCATTTGTGGCTGCTGATTGATTTTCAATGTTTTGAATAAATGAATTATGCTCCTAGACTTTGAAGCATTTAGAATTGGAGGTGATGCATAAAAATGCGGGGGAAAATATTTAATGACAGTTATCTGGGATTGTTCAGAAGGCCCTATCAGTAAACATCCTTGGTCTAATTTATACAACAAAACAAAGCCCCAGCCTAAACCCCTGCTAGTAAACACCTTTAGCCTAATGTATATAACAACACAACACTATAGGCCTAAACTTCTCTTGTAGTCAAAGGAATGGCTTGGTTTTAAGAGACTTAAATAAATTACCAGGCTTGTAACAATATGATGACATTTTAAATCAATTTTAAAATTCCAACCTCAACTTGAAATATAAATCATTGAAAAGTCCAGCCCAGACATGCCCCTAAAATGGAAAAATATATTGGTTGAGCAGTAAGAAAGTGGTTAAAAATCTCCTCAGAGAAATAACATGGTGAGCATTTGCCAGTGCAGCTTTGTCAGAGCCATCAGCATCTTTGAAAGAACTCAGTGACTTTCTGCAGCTCTGAGCTGCACACAGGTGTGTTCACAGGCCTGAATGGTTTCACTGGTACTCTCCAGGAGGAAATATTCCTGCTGGAACCTTCTTGCACCCCCTCGTGTCAATGCAGGCCATGTACTAGTGAGGAATGTTGTGTTACCGATTTCTGTCAGCCACTTGGCCACAGCTCCATAGATCTCATCGAGGACCAGGATGACCACGAGGTTGATGATGACAGCAGTGGCAGTCACTGTCACTCGCACGTTGGCCCTGCTGCTCTCGTTTGTGCTGAAGGACAGAGCTGCTGCTGTGGTAATTCTGTACACAATGACACCAAACACTGCTGAAAACGTCAGCATGATCTGCAAGGAAATGCACACACAGGTTAGCTCAAGCTTGAAACAGAAGCTTTGACTGACACAGGCTGGGTTTGTTCCACTAGTTGGCATTGCAGTGTTATTTCTTAGAGCCAGATAATAGTATGCAGATAATCAAATTAAATGAAAGAATTCAAAACTCTCCAACAGACAGGGACATATATAAGAAAGTTAATGCAGAACTCAGGGGGCTGAAGCACCTCTGTAGCACCTATAAAGACAGGCTGAGAGAGCTGGGATTGTTCAGCCTGGAAAAGAGAAGGCTTCAGGGAGATCTTAAACCACCTTTCAGTATCTAAAGCGGGCTTATGAAAAATAGGGAGAGTGACTTTTTACATGGGCAGGCAGTGATAGAACAAGGAAGGACAGTTTTAAACCAAAAGAGAAGAGTTTAGGTTAGATATTAGAATGAAATTCCTCCCTGTGAGGGTGGGGAGGCCCTGGCACAGGGTGCCCAGAGAAGCTGTGGCTGCCCCTGGATCCCTGGCAGTGTCCAAGGCCAGGTTGGAGGGGGCTCTGAGTGACCTGACAGCCCTGCACATGGCAAGGAACAAGATAACCTGTAAGGTCCCTTCCAACCCGGACCATTCTGTGATTCTTTTATACTACAATTTCATGAATTCCTGAAGATGGACATGTCCATTCTGGTTAAAGCGACACACATTATTCATGCAGTGAAATTTGTGCAGTTTGTGTTCAAAAACAGGAATTTAGCAAGGTCTTTTATGTGGCAATAGGTTCAGGTGGCTTGGACTGAAGGGCCTACCTGTGTGTGCAGCCAGGTACTTGGGCTTTACCTGGCTCAAACAGCTTCACCTCTGCACAGCAGAAGGGCCAACTTGCACATTAAAAATTAAAAAGTTTCTCCTGTTATTATTCTTCTAAGGTTGAGCTAAGCAGGGTTATTAGGACTTTACATTTGTGTCCCAGAAATCAGTGGATATCCCTGGCATCCTTCATGGGCTGGCTCTGACCCACGAGATGAGGAAAGTCAGCCCTGCTACTTGAGGTCAAGTTCCCACAAGAAGAATTTTAATTTCACAGGGTTGGGATATTCTGGTTTCAAAAAACAATCTAAAAATCCACAATGAAAACAAAATCAATAAAATAACAATAAAAACTAGCAAATTTTTATAATCACAGCAGAAAAGAGGGAGAAGGTAGATTTTTCCCTTTCAAATTTGCCTTTGGCAATAATTCTAGTGTCCATTCATTATTTTAGCTAAAACATCCTGAGATCCTCAGATGAGAGAGACTACCTAAATGTGAAAGATTAGACTATTGCAATTATTTCAGTGGGCCCAGGGGCCCAGATTCACAACACGGTGTTAAGGAAATATAACAGTTCATTTTAAGGATCCAGCAATAGTTTATTGAATTCCTGTATACAGAGGAAGGTGGTTGCAGGAAAACAAACTATTACAAAAGAACCACAAGAATCAGAGTTAAATTATTAAAGGGTGAAGGTGAAAACTAGGCACAATTTGCTCTTATGGAGAATTAGTAAGCATACTAAAAATTAATGCTTTGGAGAAACTCCTGGAGATTTCAGATGAAATTAACAAATACATTTTGCCAGCAGAGAGTAATAAAACCTTAGACCTCATAAAACATCTAATTTTTACTTTTTAAAGAACTGTTTCATTAATTTTAAATGAAATGTAGGTGAATGATGAGGTTTTGCTTTGTGCTAATATTTCTCATTCAAACAAAGGTATAAACAAAAAAGCCTGAACATAAAACAGTTTACATGAAAGCTTTTAAAATGGTATAAAATATTATTTCCTTTGGGTTTGTATCTTTCACTGTGTCAAGAAAACATGTCTAATTTTTATACCTATTTTTCTGGGTTTTCTTTTGTCTTACCTACCAAACATGCAGACAAAAAAATCAGATTCATGCTGAACTACCTGCTCAGCTCTTGCTATGACAGAAATGGTGAAGGAACACAAGGACCACGACTTTTTTCTCACTTGCCCACTGTAATGTCTACAGTAGAGAGGAAAATCCACAATAAAAAGAGAAAACAAAACAGCACCACCTGGTATTAATCTAATTCACCTTCCACCTCTACAGTCACCTTGAACTCTTTTCTTTCCCTTAGTCTGAGTCACAGATTCCTTCTTCTTAATCACCTTCCTAATACTTCTTTCCTGTTTCTTTTCCCTGTAGACTTCTTTGCAACTTTCTTATTATGGTGGTAGAAAAGGGAGAGCAGCAAAGTAAACTTGGATGCCTTGTTCTGGAGATGATGAGCTCTCTGAGCCTCCACAGACACCTCTCTCCATCACAACTTTCCACTTGGGAATGATATCTTAACAGTATAGGAAGAAGAGTCAAGGACAGACATCACTAAACAGAGAAAGAGGAAATTTCAGATCATGAAGTTCAATAGCAAACTCTTAAACCTGACTAAAGGATTTTAGGGTTCCCTAGCCCTGAGGAGGAGGAGGAGAGACTGTCAGGCAGAGACTTTTCAATTCATGCAGTGCCGTAGCAAGGTATACATGGTCACCGAAAAAATATGTCATATTTGTTTAAAGAACAAAAATATTTGCTTTGCAAAAGCACCAGGGCTTCAGAAACTCTCAGTTGCTCAGCTGTTTTTAAACATCTGCTTAGACACAGATGGAAAAACACTCCTTTAGGAGTCTTCATTATCTGTGCATCCAGCAAGCAGAGAAAATTGAGGAGGGCCTGCAGGACTGCACAGTGACTGAGAGCACAGTTCCCACTCCCCAGACAGTCACTGAGGGGGAATGGTTCCTGTATCTTCACAGCATTTCTCTCATTCCTGAAAATACCTCTTCTGCCCAAATTCCACACCAGGCGGCCACCGTTTGTTCAGGTGCCCACTTTTTTGGGTTTTGTTGTCATTGCCAGGACTCCATCTGGCCAGTTCCCCCCCAAAGTGGGGGCAGTTTCCTCACTGAATATCTGAACTAGTCCGTCAAGGACAGAACTGCTCAGAAACAGATGTGAAAATTGGCTGCAGGAAAGGTCACCTACTGAGCCTGGTATGAACGAAGACAAACAGGAAAGCAAACGAGATCTGAGAAGGAAGCTATAAAACCCCGTGGGCTAGGCTGCTACCTCCATCCAAGTAGGATAACAATTTAATGTCCAAATAGTTCTTTGGCTCCCCAGCAGGGCTATTCTGGAGTCAAGTATTACACCATGTGAGTGAGAATAGTGTGATAGGGTCCAAAATGCAGGACAGGCTGAACTCTTCTGACACAAACTGATTTTCTTCCTTCCCCTGACTGAGCCAAACAAAGGACTCCTCCTGTGATGCATAGCTCCGTGTCATCCTCTCTCTGCCAACACTACCAACATTTTCATCACATGCTCAGAAATCTCTGCCACAACATGGACCTTCTAAATATGGAGTTTATAAACTCTGGCATCTTATTGTTAATCACACTCAAGCAAAACTTGTAGATGCTCAGCTGAGCCCAGATCTCTGTTATCATTGATCTTACCAGGCAAAAATAAGACTTGTGAACTTCTGTTGTAAAATCCCTGCAAAAAGCATTGCTTAAATCAAGTTTGAATCTTCTTTCCCCTCTGCAGTCCAGTCAGGCATTGTGTGCGATAAAAGAACTATGGCCAGATTTTAAAGCATCCATAAATGTGTGAATTAATCCTTGGAATTATTTGGTGATGTAAGACAAAACCAACTGGGTAAGAGAAAAAAACCCAAAATTTTTTTCAACCAAACAAACAGCATGCCTTGCTTAATACAGACAGAGGAAAAGCCAGAAAGAAAGGAAAACACACGACATGGTTCTTAAAAGAGGATTCACAAAAGTGAAGTACACAAGAGAAGTACAGAAATGAAGGAAAAAAAAAAAAGGAAAATTTAGAGATTTTACAATAAGAGAACCATTGCCAGCTTCAAGAACCACCAGGGAAGGTATGGGATGTGAGGCTGGGGGAAGGAGGGACAGAACAAATCATTCTATAGCAATGTAGAAATCTTCATGGACAACACCTATGGATTTGTACCTGGAAAAGGTAGCATTAGAAATTCAGCAATCACTTCTGCAGCACTAGAAATTGCAATGCACATGTGTGCATGTCTGTGTCTGAATCTTCCATGACTGGGTGCTGTATTTGTGCACACACACAGGTGAATTCAAGATTTCATCACCTATTTTCTACTTAGTGCTTACAACTAACAGCATTAGTCTGTGTGACTAATAATAATGGAGGTGCATTCAGTTTTTTCAGTACAAATCTCTTACTCAGACGGACAACAGAACTTTAGCCTGATATTTCCAATTCCTGTTTAACTAATCTAGCAGAAAGAAAGGAAGACAACCCATAAAGTAAGGAGCAGATTCCAATACCCATGTAGGAAAGCAGAGCATGCTCTCCCTCATCAAGTGCTGGCTTGAATTTCATCCATGGTTTGCAAGTTGTCTCCTGTAGGTACTTACATATAAATAGTGCTCAAAATATTGTAAAAACATCATTGTGGCCACTTTGCCAAATGGTGAAGTCAGCCTAGTTCCACTAGTCATGAGCAGAAGTTGAAGAATTGGAGCTCTACATTTTACATCTCCTGAACTGTGGGTAATAACCCTTTATAAATGAGATGTTACAGTAAGCAGGGAGTGTAATGCATAGGCTATGACTCAGGAAAGCACTGTAAGCTCATGCTTAGGGGAGATTTAAACATGTGGTTAAAGTCAAGAGCACATGGAAGCACCTTGTCTGCAAAAGAATGTATTGTAAAAGCTAAATCAGGGCTGTGTGCTCAGTCATACTCAGTGTCTCTGCTCTAAGTGAAGTCATGGCTGATGCCACTCAGAGGTTTTGTCTGAAAAGCCATTACTTGGTGTGGCCTCAGCATGATAAACTCACTCAAAATATTGTAACTACAGACAAATATATATATATATATATATCACGTCTAATATTCACAGAAAATATACTCAATATACAATGCATACTTCATAATATATCTTCATAAATATATACATATATTCATAGGGGTGTAGACATTAACTTCAATGTGAGCATTTGATTGTCAGCAGAAGAAATGAAATGTTCACAGGACATCTGTTGCAGTGTATGCAAATTTGAGTAAATTGGAAATACACTTAGGTATTTTAAAACAGTTTAGCCCCTAGGTGGGATTCCCATGTTAGATGCTCCAAAGGTGTAAACAGGCCTATTTCATTGCCATTTTATAGTGGCTGTAGATGTGAATATATGCCTTCAGTCAGCAATTACTGTAAGCAGAGGGATAATGGGATCCCTTACAATGTAATTTAAAGTTTGTTAGTGAGGCTTTCCTACTGCTGTTTACAAAATCCAGCAGCTTCATGCTGTGTTTTTGTTCTGCTGGAAATTTCACTAGGACAGTGATGTCCAGGCTTTACAGGCTGACTTTCATATCTGATTCTTGTTCCTAAGAGAGGATTGTGTACCATGATCTTCCTCAGCTACTGTACAGTCCATCCCTGAATGTGCCTTGGGCAAATACCTGTCAGTAACTGATTTATTTCACCTGGGTATCTCCTGCTCCCAGGCTCAGCGCTCCTGAACTTCACCATGTCCAAGGTAAGCAATACTGTGCTCACAACAAATGCACAGTGTTATCCCTTCACTGGCTAACACAGGATGGGGCAGAAGCCCTGGGGGAGAGGCAGGACCCAGAGAAGAGCTGCTGGCAGTACAGCCAGTCACCCAGCCAACAGCCCTTGCACAAGCAGCCTTTGGAAAAAGGGAGTAAAACTGGAGGTAGGCATTGAGCTCTATGAATCTTCCCAGTATTTCTCACCAACTGACCTTAATTTCAGATTTTTAGCATGTTTGAGAACACATATTTGAGTTCAAGTGTTTCACTCAAGATGCTCATGGCAAGGTTCTCACACCTAATAAGTGAGCAGAAATAGAGATTATGTTACCATAAATAAAATCAATCCAAAGTTTGCTGCATATCCAGGCATGCGGTCACTGCACGTCAGCTTCTCCTTTTCATTCTGTAGGCAAAACACAGAAACAAAATAACAGGCATGACAGAACTGTATGAAAGGACATATCAGAATTAGTAAGATTTGTTATTGAGAACTATTCTCAATTCCCCTCCTGTGATTTTCAAAAAGATTACGCAATTTAGAACGGTAATATTTTAAAGTAGACTTTCAGTTCAGTGAAAAGAGCGTAAAAATGAAAAAGACGTGGAAAATATCTCCAAAAATCAGAAAAGATCCTGAGTAGCTACAATTTTAGTATTCGAAAATATGTATCCACCTCTTATTAAATTTCACAATATTAGAAGAAAGCCCTGAGGTTCACCTTAATTTACATTTAGGCAAGGAAGGATTCAACCATTTATTCTGAATCGCTTTTTGTAAAATTACAGAAGAACAGTGCTCAAGACAGAAATCATGATAAGAATGCTGACTGCCACTGAACCTGGATTTTTTGTCTACAGTTACCAAATGTGACTCCTGAGATAATTCTTGGAAGACACCCCAACCATTCTCCTGGTACTTGTTTTAGAGCAGAGGGAAGCTACAAAAGCAAGGCTCCTCTGATCTCTGCAGCCAACCTTGTTTTCTCTGTGTGTAAACAGCAGCTCCCTCTTCATTGCATAATTCAAAGCAACTGTGAGCAGTGAAATCCAGTATGCTTTTCCCCTCCCCATGCAAACTCAGCTCCATCCCCAGCCACAGGCACATCTGAAGAATACATTTGAAGAAGGATTTATATGAGAAATATGATTCCCTCCTCCTAAAATAGGTTTCTTAAAATAATAATAAGGTCACTGCTTTGTTTAAGTTAAACTAAAACTATATAATCAAATTAGCCAAGGACACAAAGCCAGCTGCTGTTTGTATTTCTGTGAAGCACCATTGCTGCCCCATGGACCAGCACTGCCCTTACACTGGAGCAGGCCCAGAGTTATTCTGAATTTAAATGACTTTAAATCAGATTAGAATTCAGGTCAAAGGTTTCCAATAAACCATTTCCAAGGCACAACTGCCCTTGGATAAACTTAAAAATCTGGGAGCATTATGCCTTTGTAAAATACTTTCCCAAAGTAGAACCAGTGCAGAAATGCAGCCCTAGATTTTTTTATCGGGATGTGAAATTAGAGCAAAGACAATTCTGTAACTGCACATCCTTCACCATCGTGGTGGTGCCTCAGACACTGTGGGAAGGGGCATCAGCCAGCAGCCCCTCTTGTGAGCTCAGCTGGTCAAACAGACCAGTGGAGCTCATCCCCTGCAGGACAGCCCTGGCAGCTCTGGGGCACAGCAAATCCAACCAGAAGCACAAATGCTTTGGCCCAGTGTGTGCAGCACAGAAATATTCCTTACAGCTCCTACACAGATCCAGCAGGTAGCTGGGAGGCTACTTGAAAAAGCACTTCTGTGAAAGCACAGATGCATCTCATCTCATTTTTGCTTTTACCACCCAGCAATTATACAGGACGTAAAGGAATTCTAAGGGGTTATACTCCGAGAAAGCCCTGAAAGACACCAAGTTTTGCAATTTCACTGGGGGAAGTACACTAAAGAAGGAAAACAGGAGAATGGGTTAATGTTAGCCAAAGCAGAAAGACACAAATATTTTACTAACATACTGAGGTAGAAAGAGAAAAATGTGATTTATAAAGAAAGGGCCAGAAGCGGCAAAAATGACCAAGAAAATTGCTTCAAAAATGTCTTGGGCAGTAAGAATTTTCAAAAATAAGAAATCATAATACCAAGATCAAACTTTCACATATGAATCATGGTTGTCAATTGCTGAGTAGCAAAGTGACTCTGGTTTGTCATGTTTCAGGGTCTTTTGCTTAATGTTTCTCGTGACGTAAGACATTTACTATATCTTGAAACATCACTAAGAATTCTGATATGACCTACAGGCTTTCCAAGTCAAGAAAAAAACTCACATGCTGGAAGACTTCAGATAAGACCTCAACAATTTACAATACTGAGAAATTTGGGAGTACCTGAGAAACAGTTGTCCATTACGAAACACATTTTTTGGTATTTTTCCCCACTGCCAGTAAAATAGAACCGGGTAGTTACAAGAAAGAAGAAAAACTGGGGAGATTGGGCTGTGATTGACTTTTATATACTTTGATATATTTTTAGAGATGAATATCAGAAGTTAAGGTGTTGCCTAAGCCTAAATTATGTAATAAGAGCCATTAGGATTATTTCCTTTAAGAGAGAGATGGCAGCACCTGCTCTGAGCTCAGACATTTCACTTGCACACTGGAGTAAGCGTGGCTTATTCCCTCAGGGGAATTCCTTCCCAGATTTCACAGCACATGGCACATCCCCTGTTCTAACCCATAATGTGCAGCACAGAACATCCTCTGGAGCTGTAGAGCAGGAGACTTTCCTGAAGGCTGAGGAACACTCAGCTGAGCACCCAGGGAGTCTGTCTGGAGCCAGACTAGGAAGAGTGAGCGTTTCTTGACGTCACAGCATGAAATGGATCATCTGAAGAATAATCTCAGTGACAGATGTTACACTGGGGAATATTCCCCAGGAAGACTTGTGTTGCAGGGGAATATTTATATGCAGACAGAAAACCTCACAATAGAAATGGCAAAGACAAACTAAAAGATATACTTTAAAATCTTACTTTCATTTTCTTTGAATACAATGATGGATCTGCAATGCTAGGAAGGAAAAAACCAGTTCTTGTTCTGTGTGTAGTGAGGTGTTCCTGTTTTGATGTTTAGTGGGGTGTTAAATGTGTTCCTTGAAGAGATACAATTCTTTTCCTATTAAAAATTAAAAAATGAAATGAAAAGAAAAATAATAATAAAAAAAAAAAAAAGAAAGATAAAATTAAACCCCTTCTGTATTTTTTCTGGATGGTTTATTTCCTCATGAGTTACCTAACAAGGCAAAGATCCAGCAGGTGCAGCTGCCCCCTCAGGTGGGTGGGCCTTTGAGCTGTGGAAACCTGGAGATACCCTGCACTTGGAGAGCACCAGGCAACTTCTGAAAACAGTTCTACACTTCTCTGTGAATTAAACCTCAGCCACATTGCTCAGATCACAAATATTTCCGTGATGTATTGATATTGTCCCCCAAGAGAACACCTCCTCAGAGCAGCTGTTCCTGACCATCAGTAATGCCAGCTCAACCTGCACGGAGCAAAGGAAAGGATTTTCTCTCTTCTGCATCCTGCTCTGCAACTCCACTGTGGAAATTTGGGCTCTTCAGTTTGGTTGCACCTGGACAACCCCAGTTATTTCACTGTGCTTGCACAGAGCTGCAATAATTGACTGGAACTTAGTAAAAGATGCTCAGGGAAGAACAGAATCCAAGATCCCTCTCTCCTGCCTTCCTAAGGTTTTACATTACTAGCACAAAAAAAAAAAAAAAAAAAACCAAAAAAAAACCCTGCAAAATTATATTTCCAATGACAAAATCCAGAAGTTAATCTCTAAGTATGTCCAGGAAGCTTCAAACAAGTAATTGCCATTTTTATAACTGCACATTTGTCAGTAGATTTCTACTTTAATTTAATTTCTACTTTAATACAAAAGCTTTATTTTGTGTAAAAACTGTGCTGTCCAAATGAGCAACTAGAAATACAAATTGTGGTATTAAACACAGCTCTTCTGTATTTGTGTGACACCCAAAACATGGCCTGTGCATTGCAGGCTCAAGGCAAGGAGTGGCATGAGCTGTTTCTGAAATAAGGGGTCCCTATAATTTTGCTTTGGGCATGAAATAATGCGAAGGCAAGGAGAAAATGATCCTTCTGAGCTATTTAGAGGTTAAAATAAGTCATCAGCCAAATGAAGCCTGCAGGATGGCAGTTTGGAAGACAGTCATTTCCAGAGTGATGACACAAAAATGAGGCACAATCAAGGAGCATAATTTCTGGGATCTTGCAGTGGCCCACAGTGGCCATTACAACTAAGAAACTTTGGCCAAGTTAATGGGATTGTTCCATCCCGTATTTGAGATCCAAACTTTTGGAGAGCTTGTATTAGTCCTAAAACTTCTGAGAGAAAGAAAAGACTGCTGCCATGCTGGGCATCTGCAGTGCCCGTGTCTGTCCTTGTCTGGATCTAGAAGTTCTGCTTTCACTCGCCCACAGAAGCTGAAAGAAAGAGCTTTTGGTTTAAGACCCATTAAGACAGAGAACTTGATTTTCTATTCTCACTCAAGCAGCAATGGCATTTTAACAGTAAAAGTGGTTGTGTTTTGTCAGCAATGTTCTGTTTCAGAACCGCACATGGAAAACAAACTGCCAAGACTCATTTGGAGACAGATTAAGGACTGCAAAACCTTTAATTAAAAACTTTTTTTCATCTTTAAAACATGCAGAACAGCACAGACACACCAACAGCTTTCAGTGCAGCTCAGTGGACACACTCTAAATCTAAATTGCAGAAGCGATGCAGAATAGAGAGCTGTGAGAAGTGTGTGCAAGGCTCAGCACTCGGATCATGGAAATTCATGGATTTTAAGGCCAAGCAATGTTTTTTTAACCACCCAGTCTTAATCTCCTTTGTAACTGTCCAACTTCCCTGAGATGATTTTTGCTATAAGGATAATAAATGTGATTTAATTACGTTTTTTTAGAGAAACCTCTAATCACAGCTTAAGCATTTCTGCAATGAACAGTCAGTTACAAGCCTTATTAGGTCATTCCAGTTGCTAATTACCTTAGCTGTTGAAAATGTATGGCTTATTTCCAAACTGAATTTGCCTATCTGAATCTTCTGGCCTTGACACTTAGCTGCAAATTTGTCAATTAGGAGGATCTACTGGCAGTGGTGTTGGCTGTGGGTTCTTAGGAACTGTGATCAGGCCACCTTTTGGCGTTTCTGCTAGCTGAGACCACTCCCTCAGAACGGGAACAGTCAGCCAAGGCAACAGCTGCTTCTTCTCCTGCAATGGGAGTGAAAATAAATCTCCCCCAGGCTACAGCCCCAGCACAGGCAGCTCAGAGGCCCTGCACACAGCAAGGCTCCTGAAAGCACGTGAGAGTCACCAAGGCTCCATGCCTCAGGATACTCACAGCCCTCCCACAGGACCAGAAATGTGTCTCCATAGCTCTTGGAGTAGATGAGGGCTGTACTTCCAGTCATGGAGCACAGGGAAACCTGGCAGAAAAGAGGACACCATCTTCACCTCTGTCAGTGGAGGTGCTGGCAGAATGGAGGAAAGGAGCCCTGAATCGAAATGCTTTCTACTCCTTATGAGTCTTACTACTATATTCTGAATTTCCTAATAAAAAATAGAAATGCTCAGAGAAGCTGTGGCTGCCCCATCCCTGGGAGTGCCCAAGGCCAGGCTGGATGGGGCTCTGAGCACCCTGGGACAGTGGGAGGTGTCCCTGCCCATGGCAGGGGTGGCACTGAATGAGCTTTAAGGTCCCTTCCAACCCAGGCTATTTCATGATTCTATGATATATATACATATATATACACACACATATTCAATGTATTCATATGTATATCACATGCATGCAATGAGTACCTTGAAAAGAACTAGCTACCTGCAGTAGTTTTGTGGCAATATTTCAAGTTGCTTCCTTCACAATAATAATGACAAAAGGCTGGAGGTCTGTCCTCACTACAATTTAAATTTGTAAAGCCAGACTTGATTAAATTAATACACTGTAGTTTATTCAGAAATAGAAATGGTTCCTTTGCTGCAGTTAAATCTTCTTTTGCCATTGACACTGAATGCATTGTGTCATATTTCAGTTGTTGTGTAAGTGGCATTAAGGTGCTTAGACTTTGTATCACTGGTTAATATCAAGTGCTTGGTATTTACATATGGTTCAAGTGAAAACTGGCATCACTTAGTCTTTTACAATGACAGTTTAACATATGGCTTTACAAGTATGAATTATTTATGTCAACTTGAAGCCATTCAGAATATTACCAGAAAAACACTATAATTTACACAAACAATAGGGTTACATCTGTAGTCATAAATATTCATTGTTTATCAATGCTCTTTGCAGATGATTAATAAATCATAACGAGGCTAATCCTGAGAAGGCAAAGGGCCTGATGTACAAATGCATCTGGAGGGATTTCCAAAGCTCCTGGCTGACAGTGGTACCCGGGTCTGCCATGGCAGGGAGGGTGGTGCTGGCATGGCACAAATTCAGCTCAGGGCATGAAGGGATACCCTGACTTAACTTTTGATTTTTAGCATAACTCCTGAACATTCTCAAAGAACATAATGGAATGCCACACATGGCTTTAAAATATGCTTAAATAAATAGAGTCAAGCATAAGGAAGACAGATTCTGAGCCAAACATGTGCCTACTTTACTCTGCATGACTAAATCCGTTTAATATGCTTTGATATTGACTGGATATGGAACTAAGAGCGGCTTAAAAAAAAAAATCTATTATCAGCAATAGTCACTACCTCGTACCATCCTGGAGTTAACTGGATTTCCAACCACTTTTTGCCCTGAGATCCAGAGCACCATTACTGTAATCGTCCGTCTGGTTTCACAGTTTGTCATGTAAACTGTGAACATCTGATGGAGAAGTTAATGGAATAATAAACACAATCAATTTAAAAACCATTTATGAAATATAACTTTTCAATAAGAAAATTACTTTTTTGTAGTTCACATAATCCAGCACCATTTCAATAACTGGCAGTGATTTAATTCAAGAGCTTTTCTCTCTTCATTATTTTAAGCATAGGACTATCATCTCCATGTAAGTCCATTTAAAAGGTGTTGGTTACATAACCAGTTATGAACTACTCACAGTATCTCTTCTTAAAATACAAAGAACTCCAAAACAGTGTTATCTTTTGTAACTTCAAGCGTGTTTATCTCCGGTAGATAACGGTTTACCCGAAGTTTATGTTTGAAATCACTCCTTCAATCTCATTACACACTTTCATACAAGCAATTGGGCCCAGTGGAACACAGGCATTGGCCTATTTTGCAATTTGCAAAGGACAAATTACAATTCTCTAAGGGAGAGTGTCACAGCAACATTTAACAGTCATGTTGCTTTTCTAAATGACATGTATTAATTCCCTTAACGTGAAGGGAACTCAATGTAAAATTTAACTGAACTTGTGATTTCAGTTCTGGAAGAAAATGCATTTAGTGCTAAACTCTGAGAAAACATGTCCTTTCTATGTTCCCTTGCAGCTTGTCTGGCCCAGTTCTGTGTCAGTGTCCTAGCTGGAAGAATCTAGACTGAACATCTTGCTCCTGTGAAATCACCACAGAATTCCTAGTGAAGCAAAATCTCACTCTGAGGCTTTAGCATTGCACACTCAACCCCCAGTTCTCCATTGTCTTACCCCATGTGAAGCCACTTATACCCACACAAAGTGGGAGAAAAGGACATGTAACACATTATCACTTCCCCTTGGTTGCAATTTCACATTTAGCTTACACAAACCGTGAATGATCACACCAGCACCAAAGGGGAGCACAGCAGTGTCAATTTTAGCAACATTTTTGGAGTTGGTAATGAAAAGCTTGAGAAGCAGAGAAAGGATTAAAAGGGGGATGTGGCTATGGTAAATTCTTTCCCTGGCTCCAGAGCATATATTACCAGCTGTTAAGTATTAATTAAGTTTGTATTCTAACATCTGAATTTGCTATAAAAATTGAAACGCGATTGCAGAACAATCTACAGAGGCAAACTTTGACAATAACAGAGATGACGTGCAGAAGAGAGTTCTGGGTGAACAGCCAATGGCAGACTGGAAGGGTGGGAAAGGATACAAGAGCAAGGGGCCTTCAGCCCTCTCCATTTTTCTCCAAAAAAGACACAAGTTGGAGCTACTAGAGTCCTGCCCATGTTTTTTCTGTCACTGGCACTGCCTCTTGCTCTGAGCCCAAGTCCATGGGGAATATTTATTTTGGCTAATCCTGGAGAAAATTTCTTTTGGCTAATCCTGGAGAAAGTCTATATTATGTAGAAGTCCATCATGAACACCCTTGTATCTTCACTCACACACAGCCTCTCCACAAAACTCAATACAAGAGTGGAGGAGTATGGAACAGTAAATAAGAAGTGTCAATAAAACACTGGAAGGCACAAACAGAAATCAAAGATTAATGGAGTTGGAAGAGTAATGAAATAAATTTTGATACTATGAACATTATTTTTAGACCTTTGAGAACTGTGATTTCAGGGAATTACAACCATCAGTGTCTGTGTCAATTTTCATTTTTCCAAAATGTAAATTCAAATCTAAATTTGTTTTTGCAGGCTATATATATGCATTTTTGACATTATCAAATTGGCAGTCCCTTCCTCATGAATCACAAAATCACTGAACCAATTATGTTGGAAAAGATTTCTGAGATCAGCAAGTCCAACCTTTGACCCAACATCACCATGATAACCAGACCAGAGCACTGAGTGCCACATTTGGACTTTCCTTAAACACCTGCAGGGATGGGGACTCCAACACCTCCCTGGGCAGTCCCTTCCAGTGCTTGACAACCCTTCCAGTGAAGAAATTCTTCCTGATGTGCATCCTGAAGCTTCCCTGGGACTGTCTGAAACCATTTTCTCTTGTCCTATCACTTGTTACCTGTGAGAAGAGGTCAAACCCCACCTGGCTGCCCCCTCCTGTCAGGAAGTTGTAGAGGGTGAGAACGTGAAATACAATGCTTCCCAACGTACCCAAAGTTGGAGTTTCCCAAATCATAGTGCCTGGTCACTTGATTTTTTTGGTGTGCTTTTTTTCAACCCAGGGAGGTGGAGACATTAAACTGACAAGCCTGTCTTAACTGCTCTCCACTAAGCCAACAACAACTTCATACGAAGTTTTTTACATTTCCCAGATCTAAGTGCAAGATGGAGAGCAAAAGTTCACAGCAATCTACTTCCAAATTATTTTCAATTTCCAAACAGGGAAATGATAACTACTCCTACACTGGACTGAATTAGGTAATATTTATTCAAATTGTATATGTGTGCTAAAACTGTGTAGGAAACACACAATGCTCTCCAGGGAGCTACTTCCCACCAGCATCTCAGATCATTTGCCCATTTTTTTGTTTTCTTTCTTAAGAAGCAGTTGTGTTGGCAGTAAAATGCAAATCCATTGAAAGCTACTTTGAAATGCCTCAGTTGGATTTAATAGAAAATTGGCAAAATGGGAAACTGGGTACAAATACTTCATATTTCATTTTCTCAAAAATGCTTCTCTGTGTCTTTCTGACCTTTATTAAAAAAATGGAGTAGGTAAATCAACAAAACAAATTTCTGTGATCCCATCCAAAAAAGTGGTGGGAGTAGTGGCAATATGTAAGTGGTGGAAGTAGAGGCAATATGTCCATGAAACTGTGAGGTGGTATCAATCCGGAGGTCACTGTACTGTTTATCCCACATTTAACAGAGCAACGACACTCCAGGCCACAACAATCGGATTTTTAGAGGATTCTAACTTAGGAAAAGTTGTGAATAGTGAGGAGAGCAGAGATTAAATACCAGGCTCTGAGAACCCAGAAATGCAAGCATGAAATAGAATGAGATTCAAGCAAGGCAAATTAAGGCAGATACTACAAGGAGCATAATTAGAAACAACAGTAGTGCTCAACAAAGTAAAGAGGGATATCAGATTCTTGGAGAGCAATGAGTTACTGCATGAAAATAAATCTGGACAGGACATAATGGTGGTAGCATACTTGGGTCATCCTGAGAGGTAGTGAGGAAATTAATGTTTTAAAGCATGCACAGCCTGCATGCGTATGTGTGTTATATGGAGTGAGGTGGGGAGTGGTGAGCACAAAATCAGCCTTCTAATGTATTGGAAATTCCAAAAACTCTGGCATTCACCTCTAGCAAGGGATGAGGCTGTGTTTCTGTCAGTTGTTTACACATGGGACAGAGAAAGAGCAGCACGGGCACATATATTCTATTGGATGAGCACAGACCTGAGCTGACCCTACCTGGGTTATTTCTAAATTTAGAGAAAGGAGCAGTGTGATGCCTGGACACGAGGAGGGTACACCAAGAGGATCTCTGGAATTTGTCATGCTCTGTCTCCCCCCCAGAGAATTGCTTCAAGTCCTCATACTGAGCTAAAGAATTTCTGAACTCCTGGTGTCAGAAAGTGAACAAGATCCTGGGACTAAGATTATTCATAAACTAAACATCTAGCTAAGGTTTCAGGACAGAGAAAGAAATACATGGGGGAAGTAGACACCTTGCAAAGAGAGGCAAAGCTACAGGGGATTTCTGGTGCAGCATTTTATTGCTGTGCACCTTCTGTGGTTTGAGACTACTGAGATGATTTTGCATCCTGGGCATTGCAGCTCCCTGCACTGGGAGTCAGAGCTCCTACAGCAGAGAACAGAAGAAAGCAACACTGTCATGTAAAGAATACTTATCGACATCTCTTCCTGTGCTGACCACATTCCAAAGCATTTACAGTGATATGGAATCCTGCATTTGAACCTGCCATGACCAAATTTCAGCAGAAGTTAAGAAAAAAAGGTTTGTTTCTGTAAAACAGCTTACAGTGTGAAGTATCCCCAAAGTTCCCAGAAATATGCAGACTGATCCATTCATTTACTGTAGCCACTTTGCTCTGAACTGCTGAAAGACTTTCAAGGTAGACTCTATCCAAGGGAAAATTGTAAGGATTTATTGGGAATCCTCTGTTGGCAAAAATCTGATCTAAAAGCTTCTATTCCATAGAATCATAGAATGGCCTGGATTGGAAGACGATTAAAGATCATCTAGTTCCGAACATTCCCCTTTGGGCAGGGACACCTTCCATTTTCCCAGGTTGCTCCAAGCCCTGTCCAGCTGTTGCCTGAAAAGGCTAGCCCAAAAACTGAGACTAGTCAGGAGTAAGGGAATAAAAGGTGGGTATTTATTCGAAAGGCCTTCAAAGGTACATTTAGGGCAGACAGAGCCCCCCAGGGGCATCACCCAAAATGGGCAATGAGTCACGAGTTCTCCACACCTTTATAGGTTTGGTCCATTTGCATATCAGCATAAATTCACCAATTAAAACTTTGCAATTTCCCCCTAGCTCCCTTAGCTCTCCCCCCGCCCCCCGGCCCTTTAGAAGCTTGGGCCTGGGCAGTCTAAGTGTCCTTGAAGAGCAAGTCCAGAGAGGTGTTGTTATGTCTAGCTCAGCATGAGAGAACAGCAGCTCACAGGCTATGAAGCATCTCAGATTTACACACGAGGCAATACAGAATTCAAAAAAATATGGGGGTTAAAACCTAAGGTGACACAGCCTGGCCCTGAGCCCACTCCAGGGATGGGGCAGCCACACCTTCTCTGGGCACCCTGTGCCAGGGCCTCCCCATCCTCCCAGGGAACAATTCCTTCCCAATATCCCATCCAACCCTGCCCTCTGGCAGTGGGAGGCCATTCCCCCTTGTCCTGTCCCTCCAGCCCTTGTCAAGAGTCTCTCTCTATCTTTCTTGTAGGCTCCCTTCAGGCGCTGCAAGGCCACGTTGAAACCAAAGCCATACGTTTTTATATTTTTTTTTTTAATTTATTTTAGTGTGATCAGTTGTTATGGATTTGTTGTAGGATTCATTTATTGAAATTCTATA
Source organism: Climacteris rufus (assembly GCA_013398175.1). Taxonomy (NCBI): domain Eukaryota; kingdom Metazoa; phylum Chordata; class Aves; order Passeriformes; family Climacteridae; genus Climacteris; species Climacteris rufus. Next base: position 158,347 of record VZRZ01005796.1, read on the forward strand.
AGTTGGGTAATAGAAGAAATCACATTATATCAAAATTAAAGAGAAGTATTTTACAAGATATGTTTGTCAGGAAAATGGATGAACAGCCTTGCTGATATGGGTAAAAAGTAAGTAGGGGGTTAAAATACTAACAGGAAATCTAGACTGGATATGAAGAAAACCCTCAGAACAGTAAATACTTCAATCCTTCAAACAGACATAGGTAAAGCCTTGGGTAAGTTCCATAAGGAGGCTGTGGTAGATTACTGAAGATTTTTAAGAACAGCTCAAAGCTCTGGCAAATATAACACCAGGTATAGTTGGTTCCTCAGAGCTGTGGTCTAAACACAACCCTGAGTACCCAGAGCTGTCAGACTTACTGATACAGTCCATCCAAGCCAGCAGCTCACAAAACTTTGTTATCTGGCATTGGCTGAGGGAATAAAGGAAGTGTCTGATGTCTCACACATCAGCTCCCACATCACTTATTACCTAAAATGCATCAATTCTCATGCCTGTAGAAACGCACAACAATTTATAGGATTATAACAGAACTACCACTATATATTCATGTGGAAAGGAATAATTCCTTCAGAAACAAAGCAGTTTCACTTATGTCCAAATAAGAATGAACATATTAGCAACAGATTAAGCATCTGGAACCTTTAAAATAATTTGACTAAATGTGCAGTGTTATTAAGAAAAGATGTGTGTTTTTTCTATTGGGATTTATGTCTAATACTTATTTCACCACAGATGAGCTTCATCAGGCTGCAGGAGGAACAGCCAAAAGAAAACAGTTTGCTTATTTGCTCAATAAATGAACTATTTGCTCTGTATTTTAAAGGAGGTGAAAACTACACTGGGATAGTCCTGACAGGCATAGCCTGTGTGTGGTTGGTCAACTGAACCCTGACAAAGGTCTGGGAGTGACACAACACTGGCAGGTTCAAAGAAGTCTTGTGAGCCCAGTGGGCTCAAACTCCACATTCACAAGTCCAAATTTCCAGCACTGAACTTTGGAGCCTTCAGAGGCCTAGCAAGGATTTTCAGCTCCCATTTCTTACTATTATCCCAAGGCATGGAACCTGGCATATCTAAGGGAGATGCTCTTCAGGGAAGTTGCCTGAACACCACCCACATCCACTGTTTCTCTCTTGCTGAATTATCCCATTGCCAGTACCCCCAGGGATACCAGCTGGCTATTCTTCATGAAAAAAAGCTACTCAGAGATGCTACTCAGCATGGATTGCCAGCCTTTTCATCCACAATGCCCTCTGGGGACTGAGTGGGTGGGATGTTTCCCCAGCAACCACAAAAGGATCTCTGTCACAATTTCTAACCCCTTGGATTTCTTCTACTCTAGAAATATCCCAGACATCATAAGGGCCCTTTGTCACAGAACTTCTGGAGTGCACATTTCTCCTTTCTTGACTTATTCTTCACCAAGACAGATACTTCCTTTGTGCTGCCTCCCACCAGAAAACTTCTCTGGAGTGAGGAACAGGCATTGATGTCTCCCAGAAAACCTACAGATTATTTGGTCTACAACATTCCCTTATTTAACATTCCTCTTCTAGAGTCCCCAGCATATGGACCTGCTGCAGCCAGTCCAGAGCAGGGACACCAAGGGGATGCCAGGGATGGAGCAGCTCTGCTGGGAGGAAAGGCTGGGACAGCTGGCATTGCTCAGCCTGCAGAGAAGAAGCTTTGGGGTGAGCTCACTGTGGCCTCGCAGGGCCTGAAGGGAGCCCACAGGAAAGGGGGAGAGAGACTCTTGGCAAGGGCTGGGGGGACAGGACAAGGGGGAATGGCCTCCCACTGCCAGAGGGCAGGGTTGGATGGGATATTGGGAAGGAATTGTTCCCTGGGAGGGTGGGGAGGCCCTGGCACAGGGTGCCCAGAGAAGCTGTGGCTGCCCCTGGATCCCTGGAAGTGTCCAAGGCCAGGTTGGACAGGGCTTGGAGCAACCTGGGATAGTGGGAGGTGCCCCTGCCCATGGCAGGAAATGGGACTGGGCGGTCTTCAAGGTCCCTTCCAACACAAACCATCCTGTGATTCTGTGATTTCTCCATATACAGTATGTGGTCTCACCTTAAAGAGCCTCCAGCACACATGTCATTCATCCTTATCAAATCCTATTGCATTTGAAGGCATTGGCCACTGCTGCTCTTAGCAAAGGTGCCTGTCTTTGCTCCCTCTTTTGTCCAGTCTTCCAGTTCTACCCACAGAAGCACAGAATCACTGGTTCCATTACAACACATGAGCATTCTGCTCCTACTGTGGCCTCACTGCTTCTCTTCACACATTTATGTTGTGCTCCTGCTCCCTGTTCAAACTTCCCTCTTCAACTGGAACATCTCATTGATAAAGACAGTATTTTGGCATAGGGTTCTGTAAACTAATCTGTTTCTTTCCAAAATGTCTGTTAGAATTACTCTAAATGTTGGTAGCAAAACTGTTTCTTTTATCCTTCTGTAACCTGTGTGAGATCACAAGGACCAGTATAATGAAGAAAATGGGCCAAAGAGTCCTTCTCAATCTAAAAAAAGAGTCAAAAGGTCTGTTATGAACAGGTGCCAATGAATAGTTTGGCTTCACAGGCATTTCAGCAAGATAAAAAGGGCAACATATGACTTTTTTCTCTACAATGAAAGTTTCACTGCATTTCAGAAAAAAGAAAAAAAAGAAGGCAGGAGATAGGTCCCAAATTAGGATGGAAAGCTAAAGTGTTTGTTTTCAAAAGTGTTTTTAATTACTGTGAATCAAATGTTTTACGTCAACAACTTATAATATTTTGTTTTGATTTCTTCTATTTTTAAAACCCCTGTAACATAAATTCCATTTTGAAATTAGAAGCAATTTAAAAACAACAGTTGGAAACTCCTCAAGTATAAAAGTTGAACTAAGATATTTTACTAAAATCAAAATATGTTTTACTAATAAAATAACTGCTGTAAACAGTATTCTGGTGGAGGGGAGTTTCAATGTATGGTGGCAACACACTGAGCAAAAATTCAGCATTTGCAAATACAGACTTTTTTTTCCAGAAAATCTTTTTTAACTTCTCTCAGAATAGAAAAGTAGTCTCTGCACCACAATGTATTGTCCATATTTGTATGGAGAAGCTTGGGAGAAAACTAGCAGACAGTCAACCTCATGCAATAATAATAAAATACTAAGAATTATGGTTTTATCATAACTATATTAAAAAGAAACATCTTGTAATTGCAGAGAGAGAAAACATAAAATCATAAAGGCAATCCTTAAGTACTGTGTATTCAAAGTTCTATGTTCTATTAAAAAATGGTACTGCACTGCAAATGCCCCACTGTGGCTGAAATTCATTATCCTCTTGAATAAAGGAGTCAGAATCACAGAATGGTTTGGTTTGGAAGAGACCTTAAAGACCACCTTGTTCCAACCTCGTGCCATGGGCAGGGACACCTTGCCCTATCCCAGGCTGCTCCAAGCCCTGGCCGACCTGGCCTTGGACACTTCCAGGGATGGGCCTGTCATTTCAGTTAAATTCCAAGCTATAGTGCTGTTTTGAGAGAACTCCTATGTTTAACTTCAGTTGTTTTAAATGTATAGCTTCTTCATGCACAATTTAATAATTCAGCACTCTTAATCTGTTAGTGCAACTTCTAATTGAGCTCAGAGTTTTAAACATTCAGTAGCTCACCTACGATAAAGTTATTCTCAATGACAACCAATGACATAATTCCAGAGGATTACATTGGGACAAATGCTTCACCTGCAGGGATACATCATGCTATTCCTAAGTGGATATGTAGAAAACTCAGTTGTGTTGCTGTCATATTCCTCTCCATGTGTTACAATCCAGAAAAGCAGAAAGATGTGGCAATTCTTCTGCCTGGTGCTTTCATTTTCTTGCATACTTGATAGCAGATCCTGTTACTGCCTGTGAGATTTGGACTCCTACTGGATTCCTCCCACACAGGAGGTTCACCACTATATAGACAGATAGCAAGGGAATAATATTGCTCATTTGAAAGTAGTGCCTTAATTTTTTTTTTAATGTTTTTTCATAGTTAGCAAAATCTTCAGCCTAAAGTAACAATTAACCCTCTGAAGAACCTCTGCTGCAGCTCTCACATGCATCACAATAATTGATGCATTTCCTGACCTTTTGAAAAGAGTGCTGTGAACTGTGATGTCATACCTCATCTGAAGCAGAGCTTCAGGCCGTGCTTAATAGTTTGATAACACTTGTATTAATAAAGAAATGTACCCTATGCCTAACGCTTGACATAGGAAAGGTGTAGAGTCAGCAAAATGTTAATTTTAATAGTAATAGTAATTTTCACAGTATCAGCTAGTAGCACATCAATCTGCCTGATCATCCCACTTCTCAACTGTGCTAGATTTGTTTCTGCTTCTTCCACACAGTACTCTGTAAAAGCTGAGTTCTGGGGCACGGGCCAGGGATCAGACTGTTTAACACCCAATCAGAAGTGTTTGCTGTAGGCAAAGAACACACAGAGTGCTCAGGCACGGTCCCCACAGCAGCATTACAGGGATAAGGGAAATAAGAAAGGGGAAAAGAGGTGCGTGGCCTCATTAAAAAAAATGTGCCAGACAAAGAAATTTAAGTAGAATGAAATGAGTCTAAGCAGCCACCTTTGGGACCACAGAATCCTTTGGGCTGGGAGGTGCTTCCAGAGATCACCCAGTCCAACCCCCTGCCAAGGCAGAGCAGGTGACACAGGAACATGTCCAGGTGGGTCTGGAATGTCTCCAGAGAGGGAGACTGCACACCCTCCCTGGGTAGCTGTTCCAGGGCTCTGCCACCCTCAATGGAAAGAAATTCTTCCTCATGATGAGGTGAAATTTGTTGTGTTTTAGTTTATGGCCACTGTTCCTCGTCCTGTGACTGGGCACCACTGAAGAGCCTGGCACCATCTTCTGGGTGATTGGATGGTCATTCACAGCTCTTCTCAGCTACAGGCAAGTGTTCTCTCAGACAGCTAAACACAGATTTAGAAGAACCTGATACGAGAGTTGCAAGAAAAACTAGCAACTTGTACAGAAGTTTAATGCTAGAAAATACAAACTTTCAAAATTTTCAAGTCAGTTTGCTGAAAAATTTGGGGGGTTTCACTTCTCTTTTTTTAATTTTTTGGTCATTGTTTCGGCTTTTTTTTTTTTTTCCTTTTGCTTTCTTTTACTTTTTTTCTGGGTTTTTAAGTCTTTGCTGTTCTTCTCATTTTCTCCCTCATCAGGCTAGGATGGATGGGCTCTGAGCAGCTTGGTCTCATGGAAGGTGTCCCTGCACATGGCAGGAGGTTGGAACTGGATGGTCTTTAAGGTCCCTTCCAACCCAGGCCATTCTATGATTCTGTGATATCTAAACATGACAATATAACAAAATAAAATGATGCTTCTTACCTATTCACACAACTTCAAGAAACAGTGGGTTTTTTTAAGCAGTAGACATTCAGAGGTACATAAAATTTCAAGGGCCATAAAACTGGGGATTTACTGGAGGATTTTGAAGATGTTGTTTATGGACAGATTAGAATATGCTTTGGGTCTAGTGTTGCTGCTGATCCAGCAGAACATTTCACCACAGCATTTTTAGGAGTGTGTATGGGCTGTGGCTCTTACAGAGTCCTGGAAAGGAGCTGGGTCACTGGAGTATGTCCTTTCCAACCCAAAGTCTGGAACAGAACTCTCATTTTGTGAATGTATTTTTTGCTCTGCTGCTGTTACTGGGTTCTATATTTCAATCTGATTGACTTGTCTGCGTGTCCTACTATTAAAAAAGCTTATTGGGAAAAGACCAAGCCTGACCTAAGGAGATGGTCCTCAATGAGATGAACTGCAGGGAAGCACGGAGGTGCCTTGTACTTTAGGAGTACAGGTCAAGAAAATAAAGTTGTCACCTAAAATGAGAGTTGCAGAACACGGAAATATTCGTTCCAGTTTCTTTCTCTCAGCCTGCATTCACAAACTTGGGCAAAACAGACTGATGGAATTTTATCTCCTTAGACTTGAAGTTCAATACTCAGATTATCTCATACTTCCTGGATTATGGACAGTGGGAAAAGGCCTCTGACACTTTTCCACATGAGGGCCAAAGGGTGATACCATGCTTCTAAACACACCTGAATTTGTTCTGAATATGTTCACCCTTTTTATTTTCATAAAGGGAAGTAACATTTTTTTCATGATGAAAAATATTTGGGGCATTCATTCCCTGTTTTCTCTGTCTTTCTTCTGTTTTGCCAAAAGCTGCTTTCAAGATTTTTGTCTTTGTTACTTTGAGAGTCAGCTACTCTAAGGAGAGCATCTACAACTGATTTACATTTTCTTTGTGAATAAGTAAAAGAGAATAGAGAACGATTTGGCTTTTTTTGTGTGTCATTTTCATGCCAAAATATATGATTTCATAATTTCATTTAGTTTTCAAGTGTATCAGTGCTTGGAAGGAAATCTGAATTATTCCAAGTTATCATTTGGTTTGACTAAGTGCAGAACCTGGAGCTGAATGCTGCTGAATATGGAATTAGAGTTAGTCCGTACTTCTCCTTGAGTTTTTGAGAGCAGTAGTGAAAGCAAAAATATATAATTATAATTGGAATGAAGGGTTCTTGGGTTTTGTTTAAAGCTATTTTATCCCGCCTGGAAAAAAAAGAAATCTCTGGACCACACGCATATATATTGTTATGCTGACAGAATAGGTGTATCTGTATATCCCTCTAAAGGCAAAACCTCTTTCTGACCCTTGAAATTTGGTTCCACTGATTAGAAATTAAGAGAAAGAAACAGTGAATCTCCCCCAAGAATGTTGCCACATGGAAAGAGTCAGGGCAAGACCCTCTGGGGTAACAGGGATGGAGCATCAAAAGAGTTACCTAAAATAGAAACCTCTCAGTGCAGCAGTCACTGCAAGGAGCTGCTCAAGGGTACTAGAAATCTCCTGGCCCAGGTGCCCTATGGAGATCCAAACATCCCATATGGAGATCCAAGCATCCCATATAACGTGGCTGCAGCCACATAAAGCCATTAGCAGGAGAAAGGCATCAGAAATACAAAACTTTTCTATGCATATAAGATCAGCAGAAATGCAGTTCCACATAAAACACTGGGTCCTCCCTTACAATAATGTGAAGGCCATGATTTCACAATGAAGGTAGTTACTGCTGGTGAATATAAGAAAAACCTGTCAGCCATTGATTGTATTTTGCAACACTGATTTAATATATGCCAGAAATGTTGACATATGCTAATATCTATTGAAGTATATATTGCCTGCTATGAATGTGCCTGAATAGAATGAAGTCCACATTTCTTTAAAAACAGGGCCTGGTACAAAAACCCGCAAGGGGCTACCACATAATCGGATAGTGATACCAGAGTTCTCAGGCTAAGTACCAGTAACCAAATATATTTGCTCACTTTACAAGAACACCAGAAAAGCACAGCCCACTCAAAAAATAAACACAGTAATGAGCTAGGAAAATGCACTAAAGAATAAAGTAGTGCAGGTTTCTGACCTGTCTGTCAGAACTGTTCATATAATTCAAAATTGACACAATTTTCTTGCATTGGAGAAATCACCTCTGCACAGCAGAGTTGTGTCTCTGAGAGAATATGAGTTAGGAACTGGTTAGAGAGCTGACATTCCTCTGCCTAAGTCATACAGAAAAGCCTCGTCATAATCAAGTATTTCAATCTCATAGACCTCTCCTTCTATCTTAATTTAATGCATTAAGAACCAATTATTAAAGTGACATCATTTTCTAGCTTTCCAGGATTATATACGACAATCTTGTCCCTGAATAATTACTCGTATATATCTGTATTTGTCAAATGGCTGCTAGTTGGACACAAATATAAAATGTATCATTAAAACACACCCTGTGAATCAGGAATGTCATTTTGGAGCTTGGGAGTGGTAACTGCCCAACTTGCTTGACTGGATTTTTATCAGTGAAAGAGTTAATATGGACAGTAGCAGTTTAATTAAGAAACAAACAAAAATGTTTAATACAAGCTATTATAATATTCTACTAACAAGAGATCAACATTCACAGTCTTCATCTCACATGTATAAATACACAGTTCTAAATTGTGTTTTGAGTTTCATTAAGATAACTCTTCCCTCAGAACATAAAAATCACAGAATATAAGGAATGAAGTGAAAATTTCACCCATGAAAGAAATCATTGGTATTCATTGACAGTTTTGTTTCCTTCGGTTTGCTTTCCTTTCTCATAGTGCAACATATGCAGTCTGCCAGACTTTGATTTCAGTCCCACATGTGTGATTTTTAAGGATTTTCAGAGAATCACAGAATTGCAAAGGTTGGAAAAGACCTCTAAGGTCATCAAGTCCAGTCATCAACTGAACACCACCATGTTCACCACTAAACCATCTCCTCAAGTGCCACATCCACACATTTTTTTGAACACTTCCAGGAATGGTCCCTTCCCTGAGCAGCCTGTGCCAATGCCTGACCACACTTTCAGGGAAGAATTTTTTCCTAACATCCACTCTAAACCTGCTGTGGAACAACCTGAGGCCATTTCCCCACATTCTGTCCCTGTTCCCTGGGAGCAGAGCCCGACCCCCCTGGCTGCCCCTCCTGGCAGGAGTTGTGCAGAGCCAGCAGGGCCCCCTGAGCCTCCTTTGCTCCAGGATGAGCCCCCCCAGCTCCCTCAGCCCCTCCTGGGGCTCCAGACCCTTCCCAGCTCCGTTCCCTTCCCTGGACACCTCCAGCCCCTCAATGTCCATCCTGCAGTGAGGGCCCAGAGCTGGACCCAGGATTCGAGGTGTGGCCTCACCAGTGCCCAGCACAGGGGACAATCCCTGCCCTGCCCTGCTGCCCACACCATTGCTGATCCAGGCCAGGGCCATTGGCCTTTTGCCCCCCTGGGCACAGCTGGGCTCATGTTCAGCCACTGCCACCCCCAGGGCCTTTCCAGCCCCTCTGCCCCAGCCTGGATCTGCTGGGGGTTGTTGGGATGCAAGAGAAGGTCCCAGCACTTGACCTTGTTGAACATGGATTGGACCTTGTGAATTACTCCAAATTTATGCTATAAGAGATCAAGGTCTTGTTCAGAAATGGTGGCTCATGTAAGTCAGGAACAGGCTGGGACCATGAGAATTATTGTGACTATTCCAGTTTACATGCACCTATATTATCTGTGATGATAGGAACCTGCAAATTCAGGAAAGCCAGTATAATCCTCACATAATTCTAACCTTCATTACGGCTGGAGTTTATGTTCAGCACAGAACTCTGTGGTGAAGTGATCATGGTTTTAACAAGCAGAGTGAGGCTAAAGACAAAATGCTGAAGTAGAAACATACTAAGTATGTGCCAGAATATGTGTAAAACTTTTCACATAAAATCTTTTAAAATATAGACATACAATACTAATAAGAAGAACTATTTCTACCCTTCTTCTTCTGAAAAGTTCCACGTTCTCATAAACAGAGAGTCCTATAAAGGAAGGCCATTGAGTTAAAAGCTTACTTAAATAACTTTTAAAGGAAAATCTGGAATCAATACACTTGGAATCAAATGCATATTGATTGTGCCATTTTCCTCTTCAAAAATAAACTGTCTCAGTAAATTACATGAAGCTCTCAAGTCTTGACACAATCCTTATGACTCACAGATCTTATTCCTTCTATATCCTGTTAATTTTACTGCTGTGACTAGCTCTAGTTAGAAAGATTGGTACTAGTGGTAAAATAATGTACATGCAAAAGCTTATGAAAACCTTCAAGATTTAACATTCTTTGTTCATAATATTTTTTCATCAAAACCTCAAAAGGTTCTACCAGCTACATAACCACCATCTCTAACAGCCTGTTTCCAGGCCAGGTGAAATGGAGCAACACCTCTTCATTTTGATGAACTTTGGCTACAAAGTAATTTCTACTGAACAATTAAGGCAAAGCCAGTAACTTTTAATATATGGATAATGATGGGTTTGAGATGTTGAAAACTCTTTATAAATATCTAATTTTAATGCTGTGATAAATACAGATGCTATGAGTCTGCTTTCCAGGATAAAGCTTTCCTTAATTCTCTCCTCATGCCAGGACTTTGTCTTGCAAGCTTTCCATTTGCAGCTCTCCCTTTGACTTCAGTAAGGACTCTGGAGAAAGGAATTGCATAATCAGGCCCTTAATCAAATTTATTAAAACCCTGATGATATACAACCCAATTAAGGAATACCTCTCTGTTCCATAAGAGCTTTTTACATTCTCTATAAAACATTTTCTTCCTCACCACATAAAACTTAGTGCATACATTGCCATCTGTCAGTATGAAGTACAGACCCTAGAAATGAAAATGGGGCAATTAAATCTACAAGCTGTGGCTGATTTAATACTGAAAAGATAATGCTAATTGGCTGAAGAACTTTCGAGCAACTTTCAATCTTGTTATTGGCCAGGTTGTGAAACCCATGGCAATACTCTGAGAGGCCAGTTTCTAAAAGCAGGACTTTTCTTATCACATTTGCTGGTATAGTACTTCCCTCAAGTGGTAAGTGTATTTCTGCCTGGTTTGAATTTTTCTGTATGACATTAAAAACATATACTATGTTTCCTAACCCTCTTGCATTCTCTGTTATTATAGAGGCAACTTTTCTTGCTGGTCTTTGTTTCCACTGCTTTGTTTCAATGCAAGACCTTTTATTTGTGTCAGCCACAGACCTACACAGTAAATACTACCAGTATATCTCTCTTCCAGATATATATGACACATTTCAGAGCACAAAAGAACCAGAGGTACCTTTGATTATCAGGGAAGCAAAAAAATGATAGTTTCGCCAGGTGAACAACAGTAGCAACAATCCAATAAAGATAAGTTAATAACATTCTGTAACTTGAAGAATTTTAGATGAAAATTAGTATTACTAGCTACTGGTTTATTACAGACAGTAAGTGGTTGATAAAATTCTTTTCCCACTTAATCTGCCTTGGATGATACTATCATGTTGTGACAAAAAACCATTGTGCAGTAAGTGCCTGGAATAGCATTATTTCTTTTTTTTTCTTGCATTCAGACAGTGTCCTTTCCCTTTTCCAAAGCATCAGTTTATGTCTTTCCTGATCCTGTCTATACTTATGAAGGCATACATAAGCCTTAGTTCTTTGTTTACCTTTTGCAAAGATGTTAAAGCTCTTTAGAAAACACAGCCATATATAAAATTAAAATGAATTTAATTCAATTTATCCTCTGACCTGCATTCCTGACAACTTTAAGTCGTGTTGCATCTCAAGCTTGTGAGTCAGTGAGCAGCATCTGTCCCTGAGAACAGCCCCAACACAGACCCTCTGAGACTGCAGGAGGAATGTGTCACCCCTGGAGCCACCTCTGCTTGAATATCTGTTCTCCACAGTGGCATCTGGTAGTGACTCAGGGCTCCTCTCCCCTATAAAACTGCAGCCAACACACTTGTCTGGCTTGGCAGGGAAACACTGATATGTGCTATGAACTCCAATTATTTTTCAGCTGAAATAGAGCATATTCCTCAGTGAATTTCATTGCTAAATTATTGCACTGGACCACTCCTAAGGGCTGTTTCACATTTAGCCTGAGCTGACACAGGATGGCCCAGTATCTGAACAAAGCTCCAGGAGCAAGATGGGAAAACTGGAGGAGCTTGCTGTAAACTTGGGACTTCTCAGGTTTTCAGCGTAGACTCGCCAGGATTCCTTGTGAAGTTTCATTTGTCTGGCTGGATTTTATTTTGCTGGCCTGAAAAATCTACCTCCTCTACTTTCACCAAAAGTCATGCAGGGATTTAAAACAGTTTCTTAACCTCAGCATCATAATTTTCCCTTCCAAACCATTCTGAACGGAGCTGATTCACACCCTTCCCATTCAAAGTTCTCTTGCCAGTAGGTATCATAGGAAAGATGACAGTTCTCCTTGCCAACAGCCAGGAGCTTCTCCCAGTCCTGATTGCTCTGCTGAACATCAGGAAGCATGAATGTGAAGAGCTCTGCTAATGCCTTGTATTCTTGGCATCCCTTGATGCAATATAAGACAGAATAACTGTGTACCGCTAACAATTTGACCACTTAAGGCCTGTCTGTCTCGGATTTCTTCCAGGATGTCATAAATGCTGCTTCCATGAACCAAAATATTTCCACAAATGGAAGTGACTCATTTGATCAGTCTAACATTGTAGGCAATACAATTGAACATGCAAATCAAATGCATTTAAACACCACATCCCATTACCATTGTTTTCCTGCAATGAGTGCCCCAAAACTCAGAAATAACAGACTCAAGAGAGTTACAGCAAGGTCAGAGAATCACAGAACGGTTTGGGTTTTGAGGGGCCTCAAGATCACCCAGTTCCACCCCCTGCCATGGGCAGGGACACCTTCCACTGCTCCAGGGTGCTCAGAGCCCCGTCCAGCCTGGCCTTGGGCACTTCCAGGGATGGGGCAGCCACAGCACATTTTATTCACTCTTCACTACTTACACAACTATGGGTTTTGAACAGTTCAGTTTGCACCGGTATTGGTCTGTTTCCTACGTTCTGTGAATTGTTCATAATTACTCTTCTACTCATTTTTCTCAAAACCTGTGATTAGTTTTTATGCTATCATAGGTTTTTCTGTCCTTAGATTTTAACCCTGCATCTAACTCTGCATTAGTCAGGCTGGCAATGCTCCAGCTCCCATGCAAATCCATTTACACTCTTATCAGGTAGTACAAACCTAGGAGAATACACTATTTTCGTAAAAATCCAAATGCAGTTTTTAAATTATGCTTTAAATGTATATTTTCTTATTCAATCTTAGCCATTCTGGAAATTAGCCAAATGGCAAATGTCTCCTTTCTTTCTTCTTCAGACTGTTAAAAGTCTCATTAAGTTTTTGCCTGACTTAATTTTTTATGTTTCAGTTTTTATCTCTCTGAATCTGATCTAAATTTTCCTTTCCAGGAGGAGAAACTAACCAGCAAAATTTGTCTTAAAAGACTGGGTTATTCCCTGGTTTAGCATTTGGAGGGAAAAGGGCCTCATTATATACTGGGATAAATGAAAGTAGGAGAAACTTTTGTTCTTAAATATGGGAGCCTTCTAAATCCTGAAGGACAAAGTGGTAGAACCCAGCCATGATGCATTTGTTTCCATAACTGAACAAGCCTGGAGGAGGAATATCCAAGAAACAAATATTTTTGTTCTATTAGAATATAATTAGTTATATTATATAATTGGGAAACAAAAATTTGTCAAGAGCAGAACTTATCTACACTCTAAAGCTTTAGATCCACATACATTTTTAAAATGAACAGGTCAGCTGCAAAGTTTCCCACACTCTCTATATTAATTTCTTCAAGGAAGATATTCCCAACTCTGTAAAACCTTAAAATACCTTAAAAGATACAGAGGAGAGGAAACAGGTGAAGTTCAGGTACCCACTGGGAGATGTTTTTCATGGACAGGGTAAGCAGCTGCCCTTCTTTGTCACAACACACTGTGCTCCAAGTCGGGTTCACGAAAAAAATTTGCAAGAAAATGGATGGTGGAAAATCATCACATGAAGGATAGCAGAGAAGAATGGGGCATGAAGCCCTGAACAGCAGTGAGTAGAAGGCACTGTAGTTACATTGGCAAATCAGCCACTTTAAAATCAGATTTTTCTCATTTTCTTTTAAATGAAAATTCTTTTACACACTTTTCTAGTCAGTTCCAACAAAATATATTGATTTATATGTTATTAAATAAGTTATACTCCCCCTGTGGAATACTACACTGTAGGTTTACTGAAGTACACTACATTTCCCTTCCTTAGGGAATCAATTATATCATTAACCAAACACACAAGTTTGGATGGTATGGTTATTAATCTGCCTGTAGTTAATCCAAGTTACATTCTGTCCCATTGCTCAAGTACTTCTAGAAAACTTAAATTTTATTTTCTTTCAAAATGTGCCTATTGTGGTCAAACCAATTTGTCTGCACTTGTTTCAATCATTTCTTTCCCGCCTGTCACAGAATTGCACAACAACTGGAGTTGGAAGAGGCCTCTGGAGATCACCATAGTCCAATATCCTGCTTAAAGCAGGACATTTCCCAGGCCTCTGTCCAGTCAGGCTTTAATTATCTCTAGGGATGGAGACTACACAACCTGTCTAGGCAACTAAGAATCATGGAATTACAGGACAGTTTGGCTTGGAAGGGACCCTAAAGCCCATCCAGTGCCACCCCTGCCATGGGCAGGGACACTTCCACTGTCCCAGGGTGCTCAGAGCCCCATCCAGCCTGGCCTTGGACACTGCCAGGGATCCAGGGGCAGCCACAGCTTCTCTGGGCACCCTGTGCCAGGGCCTCCCCACCCTCCCAGGGAACAATTCCTTCCCAATATCCTATCCAACCCTGCCCTCTGGCAGTGGGAGGCCATTCCCCCTTGTCCTGTCCCCCCAGCCCTTGCCAAGAGTCTCTCTCCCCCTTTCCTGTGGGCTCCCTTCAGGCCCTGCAAGGCCACAGTGAGCTCACCCCAAAGCTTCTCCTCTGCAGGCTGAGCAATGCCAGCTGTCCCAGCCTTTCCTCCCAGCAGAGCTGCTCCATCCCTGGGACCCCTTTGGTGTCAAGTTTATTTGCTACATGAAATGCCACAGTGTGAATGCACTTCCAAACTCAGTGTCTTGATATCCCTAAATCAACCGAATCACAAAAATCAGCAGAGCAGCAGGCCAGCGTTTTTCAACTAAGCATGGTAATAGCTCCAAAAGTTGAGGAGTTCATACTGAGTTGCTTAGCTCTTTAAGCTTGGAGTTTATGGAATTTCAATCTTCATGTGATTGATGCCCAAAGGAACTGAATGTAAATGCAGTTGATTTCTTTACAATTGCAGACAGGGTTGCAGTATGCATCAAATAAAAAAGTCTTGGCAACTACCTTAACTGACTGTTGTTTCCGCAGCCAATTTCTGTAAATTTTGTCCCAAATCTGGGCTTCTGTTGGAGATAAATAACATGAAATTTACCCTATACCCGTGGTCAGCAGAAGGTAAAAAGTATACTCCAAGATACAGGAATTTATCACCAGCACACAGGAAAGGCAGAATACCCTAGTTTTTCTTTCTAGTTAAGCTAGTTTAAGTATCCTAATTAAATTAAAACCCAGCAGACTTTTGGAGATTTATTTTTCAACCTGAGACTAGCCCTCTAACCTATTACTGTCTTTGACTGGATACAAGGTGATATCAAGTCAGTAAGTGCAGACTTAAGGACTTACATTTTATTACTTACTCAGGCAGAACTCCCATTAATTTCAAGTACTGATGAATACAACCTATAGAAATTAGTCTTTCCATTCAGTTTAATAGGAAAGAGACCTGCATCATCTTTAATGCTGTCAATAAGAAGCTTAGGCCTCAATTCAGAAAAAGGCTTTAATTGTATCCGTATTCAGGACACTGCGGTCTGTGCTTCAGTTTAATCATATGCTTAGGTTGGAGTTCCACGATTAAACAACACAAGCTATAGCACTGCCCTAGAAGGAATGCTGCCTTGAGCCAAAATCTTAACAAGTAACACAAATAAGACCAACCAACAGCAGCCCTGCCTTCTCTTGTTTCTAGGTTCAAAGCTCTCTTCTGTCAAAGACCACTATTTTTGTATATATGTATATTTTTTATAAGTAGAAAGCATCTCATGAGCATAAGACACCATTTTCTTAAAAGCCTTGCTTTCATCTGTACTGTCCAGCTTCCAACAGTTGGATAAAAAAGCATCCAGCATTTCTAAAGAAATACCATTTTGCTGTCTGGACAAAAAAAAAAAAAAAAATTATTATTCTTTTAGAAAAGATAAGCCATGATTTCATTTGCATATAACTGTAAAGAAGAAGAGTGGAAGATAGAGGAGCAGGCTGATGTTATTGCAAGTTGATGTCTATCTTCTCTGGAAGGACACTGAGATGAGGGAAGGGCCTTGGAACAGGGGGAAGAACAATCTTGTATCCTGCTTTACAGAGAGGACAAAAGAATAATCAAAGAGTCAGCCTCACTTTGGTCTCCTGGGAAGTGAAGAAACCCTTTTGTGAACACATAAAGAAGTCAGTCATTATGGATTTACCAAAGATGGATCATTACCTGCCCCAACCTGACTCCTGTCTGTGAGAGAAGTGATTGGACCTGTGGGCAAGAAACTTGTCCATGCCATTCGCCTTGACTTCAGCAACATGTGAGTTCCATGGTCTAGCTCAGAGAGTGTCCATTGATAAGTGTGCCTGGAAACCTGTAACAGCTGGGGCTGCCCTGCTTTCAAGGAGGATGATCAAGGGCCAGGAATGCTCCCTGGCAGCAAAGTCTCCCAGCACCCTGGGCTGTGTTAGCCAGTGCTTCCAGGGAAGGGATGACCTTGGCTTTTCAGCATTCAATGGCCTCCATCTAAAATACGGTGCCCAGTTTGGGGCCTTCCAGTAGGAAAAATAAATGGCACTTATGTGAGTCAAGGACAGAGCCCTGGAGCATTTGTCCAAGAAAGAGAAACTGAGGAACAAGACTTGCTCAGGCACATTTAAGGAGCTCTTCAAATGACGGAGCCAGGCTCCTCACAATGGTTCATCCTGGGAACAGAAGGGGCTCAAGCTGAAAGCAGAGAGGTTCAGACTGGATATAGTGAGAAGCTTTTACACCAAGAGAACAGTCAGGGAGTGGTCATGAAGGTGTTACCATCTCCATCCTGGGAGGTTTTCAAGACCCAACTGGATAATATCCTGAGTAACCCGGGTTGCTATCACACCTGACACTACTTTGGACAGGAGTGTTGTGGACTCTCATTTGGACTACATAAAATCCTGAAAGCCTTCCCAAGCTGGATTATTTTACTGCAGTACATTTCTATGCACTTTATTTCTTCATATCAAGGGTGTAGGAAGAGCTATTTCCTTCTGAAGGCTGGCTGGAGTGTAACTGTAAACACAGGAGCACGGCACTGAGGCCATACAGTGGGTTTCTTTGTCTGACACAAATGAGGAAATCCCACCTTAGATTTCCCAAGGAGCAGAGAGCAAATGGGATGTTTCTGGCTGTATTTCTACTGCATACTACTCCATAAAAAAGATAACCAAATTGCAAGAGAGCAACAGTGAGGAGGTTTGAATACATGTCATATATGCTATAGTCAAAGAGCCCACACATCTGAATAAGAACACACTGAAAGACCACATCAACATTCTTTTGAAGACATGAATTCTGCTTATGAATGCTCTGGTATGAAACTGCTGTAACCTTGAACTCACATAAACATTAAAATAATCAGGATTATAACATTTACCCTTTCAAATGCGACATCATTCAATTACCCAACCAAATATAGGTACAATAAAGAGGGTGACATCTCTGGATAAGATTATAATCATAAGTATCCTCAATCATCTTCAGCCATTCTTTTATTTTCATTCAGTCCCTTTTTATTTTCCACAGTTAATGATGCAAGAAATAATTTGAAAAGGAAAAGAAAGATAATTTGCTATATATTCATCTTACAATCCCATATGATTAGAAAGTTACTTGTCAAAGTAAAGAAATGAAAGAGATTAGAAAGGCACTGGCCAATTTAAAAAATACTGTATCAAATTGATAGGTTTATTATATTAATAATAAGATTCAATAAATACTAAAATATTAGGGGTTAAGGAACTCTGGGTATATTTAAAGCTCTTTTACAGCTCTGATTGTTCAAATTGGTATTCATGACCAATTATCTTCATTTCTTCTACAGAGTTTCAGCTAATATACAAAAAAATTAAGAATTGTTTTTCTTTAGCTAATCTTATCAAGGACTTGCTTAATGAAAAAACAGGCTCCAACATCTGAAGTGTTTTCTAGGCCTTGTGGGAGATTTGCTAATGGTAGACTGGTAAGGAATCAACTGCTAGCAAAAATTACTATTTGATGTTTTACAATGTTGAAACTTTAAAAAAATATATATAAAGTATTAGCTAGCAGTGTGCAATTCTTGTTCATATTATCTGTATCATCCCTTGCACCAGAGACCTCCCTCTTCAAACCAACTTGTTTTAATTCAAGCTTGTTAACTGAAATGATGGTTCAGAAGGAAATGTTTCTTTCTTGTTGTTTCAATTACCAGCTGAATTAACAATCTAAATAATTTATTCTGCCACTTTCATATTTAAAATCAATTAAAATAAAGAGAGAATGCCAGATTCTAGTATTCGTAGGGTTTGCTCCAAGTAAGGACCCAGGCCAAGAGACAAGCCCTTTTTTTCTATAAAGAAAATTTTCCTTGAGAAATATGTAGAATGAGTTAGTCATTTTCCTGCCAAATAGGAAAGATAATAATATATATTTATATATATGATGTTGAATCATGTTTGCCAGATCAGCTGGACATTTAATGAAAAGGAGTCAGGGCCTTATCCATCTCTCACAGAAATGCCTGGAAGGCTTTCCATCTTCCATCAGCTCCAGTGAGAGTTGGATGTAGCCCCATCTGCATGTTTTCAGGCACAAGACCAATTTTCATTTCCTGACCTGTATGTAATTCCATTGAGGATGCCACTACTGCAGAGAGAGAACAACTTATCAGAAGATTACAAACATCCAACACGTTTTCATTTAACATTCTGCAAATGCAGTAATTTTACCCTGTTTGTTAAATATTTCTGTCCACATCTTCTGTGTTACAGTGCATTAAACCAGAACAACAAAATACAACATTAATTGCTTCATTACAAAATCCACATCTGCCCTGTTTGTGTGAATGTTTTATCACACACTTGCATTCATGCATATGCATAATCCTTCATCTCTGTTGCAAGGACAAAGATGCCTTTGATGTACCTGAGGCAAGAAGCTATACAATGCAAGCCTTTATGTCACAGAACCATAGAATGGTTTGGGTTGGAAGGAATCTTAAAGATCACCCAGTGCCAAACATTCTGCTGTGGGCAGGAACACCTTTCACTACACCAGGGTGCTCAGAGCCCCGCCCAGCCTGGCCTTGGACACTTCCAGGGATCCAGGGACCACCACAGCTTCTCTGGGCACCCTGTGCCAGGGCCTCCCCACCCTCACAGGGAATAATTTCTTCCCAATATCCAATCTAAACCTGCTCTTTGCCAGTCTGAAGCCATTCCTCCTTAACCTGTCACTACACATTCTTGTAAACAGTATGTAACCACAAAGAATTAAATAGTAGTAGTGCCTGTAAGACAGCTCATTGCAGATTTCCCATATCAGTCCCTTAGAACTTGTCATCTTTTAAAATGAATGTTTTAATTCATAAGGACCTTCTGGTTTTGTATTTGCTACTTTACCTGTGGCATTTCATACGAAGGTTTCAACTCCTTTAGCTTTAAATGAATTATCTTTTGAAATAATAGAGCCTTAGGGTGTTATTGTAACAGTAGCTTCACAGTTACTTCAAAGTGCTCTGAGCCCTCACAGTTGCTTTCCCACTCTGCAGATAACCAATAAAATATTTATTAAAACAGCCTGAACCACACAGGGTGGTGGAGGCTGACATTTTGTCCTTTGTGGAAATACACTAAGTGGTGCTTTGTATGAAAGTTGTATTCTAGGGCACAAATGCCACTGGGCAAGAAACACATTAGATGTGTCATACTTTGTGTTGTCAGTCTCATCAGGCTGATTTGGAATTTGCTGCCTGGGTAGAGTGACTCATATGTTTACTGGTCCTGACAGGTGCTGGGCATCTTCCCCACTCATTAAAGTTAACGACTTCCACAGCAGACAGGGAAAACTATACGTTGGTTTCCTCTCAACATGTATTCCCAAGTTATCATTTAAGAGAGTGGTGTCAACTTTCTTCTGCAATCACTAAAGCAGCCCATAACCAAACCCCTGTCCCTTCAGTGCAAAAATAACCCAATTAGCCTCACAGGAACTTCTTGTTGGAGTAAGGCAAGGAAAAAAAATGCACCATACGCAGAGCTTTGCACATAAAAGCTGCTTCTTGCCATAAAACCTGTCACTTCCTCACTGGAACAGAGGAATTAACATACTGGAAACAAGCCATTAATTTTGTAGAAATATGTGCCTTTAAGTAAGCTCTAGACCAGTATTCTCACAATAGCCACACTTTGGCATCATTTCCATCCCAAAAAGCCACAGCTGCTGAACTGGAGACTTCTGACTTCATATCAGATAAGTAATGAGATGTTGTAGCCAGCAGTGCCAGAGCCGGTGCTTTGATATTAACTCAGCACACTACAGTTGTTGACCAGCCACAGCAAAAAAAGATATGCCTTTAATTTACACTAGTTAGCTAAAAATATTCAAGAGAAAACTTCACAGAGACTTGTGCCATGACCTTAGACTGTCAACCAAGAGAAAAAGAGATGGAGACCTCACAGACATCTGTGTATTCACACAAAAACAAGAAATTAGGAGGACTGAATCTTTAACTACAGAGACATCCCTACTTTGATGCCTTTCCAGCCACTAGATCTGCCCTGCTAATACAACTAATAATAATAGTAGTATGTACCCTGGCTTTGGCGAGGGCTAAACCACGATACCACCCAACAAGACAAACACAGAGGCAGAGAACTCACAGAAACCTGTGCCTTAATATTAACCTGCCACACAAAAGCTCCTGAGCTAATGATCTTGCAAAAAGAAAAGACTGAAACCTCTAAAAATAAGGCTGAAGAATTAAATACTCATCACTTTTAATGCCTAACTTTTCAGGTTCTTCCAAAGCAAAAAGTAATAGTGCATTTCCACAGTTAAACTAAACAAAAGTTCAGTTAAAGAACTGACCTTTTCCCTCTTCGGCTGTTCTCACATCAGCATTTATTGCTGTTATATTATCATAAGACGTTGAGGTACAAAGGCCTGGGCAACACATCTCCCAAACCCAGACTAACGTGCTGTTTGCTGGACAGGATTGTGACAGAATTAGTAAGAATTTTGACTGATGGAAAAGTGCTCAGTTGCTTGGAATATATTTCAGTAGTTTGGGGAATATTAGTTCAAGATTCAGTATGTTTTCCATCCACATTGGCACAGAAAGTAATTCAATAAAAACTATTCCAGATAAGCCTTTTTATTCTTGATGTCTGAAAGAAGTTCATCCTATTTTTATAGTGCAGGACCTTTATACTGTTCCTTATTTTCCACCTATTCACTTGTGTTTTCTTGTTTGTTTTTTTTTTCCTTTTGTTTTCTTGTTAGCTTTTTTTTTGTTTGACCTTAAATTAATTTCTAATTTATAATAGTTTCTGCATCTCGGGTAAGCAAGATAATCATAATATTGTACAACATCCATCTCTGACTTGTTACCAGTTTTCATTTACTTTAAGTGAAAAAAAAAAAAAAAAAGCTGAATAGCAGCAAGTGTTTTTATCCAACTTTTACAGTCTTTAATCCCTCACCTGGAAGGCCAAGAGATCTGTGTAATGTGTAAGGAAAGACCTCTCCTTAGTCCTATGTGAGAGTCTCTGCTTATTGGGCAAATCAAAAATCCACTGAAATAACTGAGAAACTTTCCACTATCTTCCGTGGAATTTGGTTGGGCACAACAGGTAAAAGGCAGTCTCACTGAACTGAAATATTCCCTGGAAACATCTCACAATCCTGATGGTAGTCAGAAGAAGAAAGGGATAGTGACGTTCTTCCATAAGCTGCAGGGCTAAATTTGTTAGACCAACCCTGAAACCCTGAGAATTCTCCAGCAAAAACACCAATGTTACCTTTGCAGGTGAAATCACCATAACAAAAGCTGTTTTCTTTATTGGCCAGAAAGTACCGACATTCCGGGTGATTGCTGTAAGAACTCCTGTGGTGATTACCCTAGGAATCAGTCATTACTCCACAGATTAGATGCTGAACCAGCTGCCAACCCTATTTCTATGCAAGTTGCTTTACTCTGCAGAGACGTGACCTCCAAGCCCCCCAATGGCACTGCAGGGCTGCTTTACACCAGAGCGCCAGCAACCAACTCTCAAGGCTGAGGAGCACCAAAAGGTGCCTTTTGCAAGCTATGAGAGACAGACAAAAACATAATCATAACACAAATGCAGTATAAATGACAAGAATAAGCTGCATCTTACCTCGTTTGAATTGTCTGTTGTGATGTTTTTATTTTTCTGCTTTTTCTGCAGTAGTTTGGTTTCATACTCTGGTCTGGGATGCTCCTGAAAAAAAAAAAAAAAACAAAATCAAACAACCACCAAACAAATGTGATTATAATCAAGAGAGAAAAACCTGAAAAGTTCTGGTCACTTATTCACAAACCAAGCCAGCAAGATGGTTCTACACACCTTTGAGACTAGGGGGGATCACTGCCTAGTGGCATGTGATGCTCCACGGGATGCAGGGGAAGAGCGTTTAGCAATGCCATAGAACTTACTATGGGATACTTAGTGGGAGGAACCAAAGGTGGGGAAGGAAGTGATTTAGGTCACCTGGGGAGAAACAGCTGTGGAAAGAAGAGAGGGATGAGGGGATAAAAATGGCTGGTCACATGTTAGTAGTTTGGTGTTATGTATGGTGGTCTGACCAACAGCACCTGGAGCAGGTGCAGGTGTGAGGCTGAGCATGTGAGGGCTGGTGGAGATCAAGCTGGAGTACCTGGCAAGTGGGTGAAGTGCTGAGGAGTCAGGGGAATGGGAGCCTAAGGGTGAGACCAGGGTGGAGCTGGCTTTCAGAGAGACCAGGAGGATCCCAGCCAACTGTCAGAGAGATGGCAGGTCTGGGGTCTCTGGGAGTGTGATGCACTGGAGGGTGTCCTCAGCATTAAAACTGCTGGGGGACCAGGAGAGTGCCAGTCAGCTCTGGGGGAGCAGGATGTAGGTGTGAGTGAACACCTGGAGAGGGAATGGAGTGTTGTGGGCTTGTACCTCTGAGTACCACTAACTGGGGGCACCAGGGGCCAGGGTCAGCTACTGGGCAGACACTGAACCCAGATACTGGGGGATCTGCCTCACCTCTCTTGGGCTGTTTCTTGGCCCAGTTTCCCTTGTCAATAACCTTTCAAGGTTCCCTTGCAAAATATATTTTTCTTTTCCAAATTAGATCACAAATTAAGCAAGGTGGCAAAAATTTACCAGGTCTTTCCAGTGAGCAACTCAGAAAAAGAAAAGTATCATGTAATTCCTCATTCCCACTAAGCTGTGAATTCACTCAAAGCCTAGAATTTGGACTTGATACCTCCCACAGAGAAGGTTATTCCTACAGCATTGGCCATATCATCCATCTTTACTATAATTAGAATCGCCCCACTCACAAAATTGGCTTACTAGCATTTTTAATGAATCTGACAGTCATGAAGAGAAAAAAAAAACATTTTAAATAAAATTAATTAATCCTCATAAGGAATAGGATGGGGGCTACATGGAACTTCACCACCGTTCCTTGGAGGATACAGGTGGTGTTCATTTTCTGTATCTGTAACATTTTCACTCCATCAGACACAACCCTCACTGTTTTCTGTTGCACATGAGAATATAAACACAGTGAGATCTCCAAACTCTTTATTCTGACCATGAGATGTTCCTGACGCATTCAAAAGGTATGTGGTATAATATCATTTAAATCATAGAATCCTGGAATGGTTTGGGTTGGAAGGGACTTTACATCTCGTTCCAACCCCCTGCCACAAGCAGGGACACCTGCACTAGATCAGGTGTGACATCCCACCCTTAAGGGGAAGAAGTGACCTCAGATTTGTAAATGCTCATGGTCGAAAGGAATGATCAGAAATTTTCATTAATAAACTACACACTTGGCTGGAAATTGGTGTATTGGTCCCTGACCTACTAGACAAGCGCAGGACACTGGGATATGGATAAAGGGATAAGATGAAAGGGAAAAGAGAAAAGAAGACATGAGTTGAAGATGGAGAAAGAGAAAGGAAGAGATGAAGAAAGAGATCAGCATTGCACTGTAGCTTACGTATTGCTATTGACAGTTTTGCTCTGAGTGCACATTCTGTTCAAGTTTGGCCAAATTATGTTTATTTTTCCTACTAAGACATTTCAATGTCGTTTTAACTGCATTTCATACACCTACATCTGGGTAGGAAAAGTAGTTATCTTTGCTGAATCTGCCAAGTCATCTTACCCTTGACTGAACGGAGCACAGAGCTTCCTGGAATGCATTTTGTATATATTCCTTTTATGAGTATATTACAAAACATATTTCTTTACAGTCCAGACCTGAGGATGCTTGACCCATACATATATGGATGTGAAGGGACAATTCCACTCAGCTGTAAAAAGAGTGTGATTCAGAATCAATTCTTTGTCTGAAAATGGGAAGAGTTCTACACTTCGGACAATAAGCTAGAAATAGTTGTGATGACTTCAAGAAGGCTAAATGTCCATGTAGGGATAGATCTGAATCCCACGGTGCTGGAATTTTGCCAGTACAGCTGCCAGACACTTATTGAAAACCGTGTGAGCCAAGGTACTGTGAGGCCAAATGAGTGCTCTGAGTAGAAAATGATAATTCCCATTCTGAAGACAAAGAGCCAAATCATGATATTTCTACTCAGGCAAAACTCATGTTGACGTCAGTGGGAATTTTCCCTGAGAATGGTCTCCAGGATTTGCCTCAAATGTGCACATGTGTATCTACTATACACTGCAAATAAAGTCTGTGTAAGTAATGATTCAGTTTGATAAGAACATATAACGCAAATGTTTGATAAGAACATATAACGCTCTCCTTAATTTTCCTTTGATTTTGGAAGAAAGTGATAATGGAATTTTACAAACCATGCATGATAAACACGTTGACTTTATTAAAAACACAATAAAAATAACACCTTAGCAACTATCCCAGATTGACAGACCACAGGAGTTATCATCAAAAACATAAGCCATAAATTTTAAGGAAAGCTACAGACCCACTGCAAATTCCTTGACCAGCCTCATCCTTATATGCTGGACACAATCAGAGCAGCAAAGCAGTGCACGCTGATAAGATGGAAGATTTCCACAAATAAAAATTGGAATGACCCAGCTGCTGCCCCAAGACAAGATGGAAACTTGGAAAGAACAGAACAGAGAGCTCAGCTGCTCTCTGTGGCTAAAGGGTTAATTATGACAAATCAAGAGATAAAACTCTTTCTGAAGATGAGGACACAGGAGGCAAGGGGTAAGAAGTCTAGGGAAGAGTTTGTCATTCACCAGTTATCTGTTTGGACTGCCCTACTAATAGGATGCTGGTCAAAGGAATAATAGTTTCATATCTCAGCATGCAGTCACTGGTAGATGTTCAAAGTCTTTTTAGTCCAGATCACTTTTACAATAAATTTGATAAATTAGAAATTAAGCAAAAGCTTGAATAAGTCATCTAACTTTAGCACAGATTTAGGGCTGTTAAAAGCCACTGAACAAGTACACAGGAGCTCAGCTATCAGAGGTATTCTAAAGCAACATAAAACAGAAGTAGTTAAAAGAAACTATAAGGTTCTCTTATTGGAATGTATTTGCTGCTAGCACTGTCCCAGGTTGCTCAGAGCCCCATCCAGCCCTGGCCTTGGGCACTGCCAGGGATGGAGCAGCCACAGCTTTTCTGGGCACCCTGTGCCAGGGCCTCCCCACCCTCCCAGGCAACAGTTTTGTCCTAATATGGGATCTATCCCTGCCCTCTGTCAGTGTGAAGCCATTCCCCCTTATCCTGTCAATCCAGGCCCTTGTCAACAGAATCGGACAGCCATGAAGAAAACAAAAACTTAACACGTTTAACGCGTGCCTTCATGTGTAATGTTCTTAATGGAGCAATAGTTGGTACTAAGTAGTTTCCCCAAAGAGCTGAGGGATAACATCTGTTCTTCAGCATTCCTTCCCTGATTATCCTAATGAAACTCTCATCCTCCTAAACAGAGGATTTAAATATCATGTTCAAATGAATTGTCTATAAGAACAGGGCTACCCTAGGATCATTAAATAATTAGTGTTAATAGGATTTTAATGAAAGTGTGAGAAAATTCACTGGAAAGAGTGATGAAGCCCAAAAAGGGGTAACAAAAACAATACAAGGAATTAAAAAAATATTTGGAAACATGGACCCAACAGGAAAATTAGAATAGGTATGGAAAAAAAGTCAGATCTGCATCTGCAGAAAATAATCAAAAGTGAAGATCTCATTGCCACAAGAAATCTGAGGATGCAGTGAGGATGAAAGGAGATTTGAGACAAGACAAAATATCATAGCTATAAATTCCCCTTTTGCCATTACTGACCATTCTTTTCCCAAGAGGGCTACATAGTTATTTTATTAGAGTTTCCTCTTTCATTATTTTAGCAAATAAAAATATCTTATGCTTCCTCGTTTAGTAGGTACTATTAAAACTTGAGAAAAAGAGTCTGCTCCTGTAATGTGCAAGGTGGAAGACAAAGTGAAACCAACAAATTAATCAGATCAAAATGAATTTTAGTAATGTAGCAGAACAGATCGAGTTAAGCCAAGATCAAGTCAGGTGAGAATGGAAGGTATCTGTAAACATATTTCATGTCACAAAGTCAGCTTGGTATTTAATTTTGTTTCATTCTTTCTTACCCAGCCTTCCTTCTTTATTACTTTATCTTAACTCAGCTGTAATCCACAGTGACCTCAAAGACTTCCCTTAAGAGTTCAGTAATTATGGGGGTTTTTTAAGTCTTCAAATAACAAAAGGAAGAATCAGACTTTGGGAATTATTTTGCAAAAAAAAAAAAAAAAAAAAAAAAAAAAAC
>VZRZ01005796.1:185045-217264 GCA_013398175.1 Climacteris rufus
AAAAACCAAAAAAAACCCAAACAAACAAAAAAACCAACCAACCGACCAAAAAATCCACAAACAAAAAAACCCCACCAACCAAAATAATTGACAAATATTTTAAAGAGCACAGGATTTTTTTACTTGAAATTGTATTTTACCAAAAATGTTCCTCGGGAACACGGACATCCAAGTTCCTCCCTGATATAATGAAACAGTATAATAGCTTGACTATTTGAACAATAACAGTACCAAGGAGTGGAGACCTCTTGGCATTTCAGTTAGTGCAGACTTTATCTCCATTTGACTTCTAAGTTCTGGCCCAAATTCTAAAATTTCATCTTTTATAATTGCATTTCTATTTCAGTTTGTACAGGATCATTGGCAAAATGAGGCAAAATATCTTTCACCCAAAAACAAAAGCAGGAACATCCTAGAAGTACAATTTCTGAAGATTCACAGAAAGGCAATAATTTTTCCTGCCCCCATCACTAATTGGAGTGCCTCTGTACTTCACCAGCTCCTTCCCAAGCAGAAGGTATGGATTGTCCCACCCTTACCCTTGGTTTATTGATGGCCATGTTCCTTATTGCACACCCTGAACTATAAAGAAATGCACAACCTCTTTGCTTGGGTTACGTGGTCACACATCTGTACCAAGACATGTAGAGTGGAAGAATTTCAGGGAGAATTTCTTCACTGGAAGCGCTGTTAAGCACTGGAAAGGGCTGCCTAGGGAGGTCTGGAGTCCCCATCCCTGGAGGTGCCCAAGGAAGGCCTGGACATGGCACTCAGTGCTCTGGGCTGGGGACAAGGTGGGGATGAGGCACAGCTTGGACTTGATGGGCTGGGAGGCTTTTCCCAACCTCACTGATTCTGTGTGTGTTTATGCATAGCAATCCCAAAGCTTTGTCTCTTTTCATGGTCCTGGTTTGAGTTTGTTTCTTTTCTTTCCTTCTCCCATTTGTTTATCGGTTGTTCTATTGCTTTTCAACACCATTATCTGTTTTCCAGTTCACACCCAGTGCTTCCCTGTTCCTTTTGCAGATTTCAGGTGTCCAAACACAAATGCTCCAAGTCTGTACAGCTGCCAGCTGCAAATATGCAGGGAAGCCTTAGGAAGTCTGCTTTCTCAGACTGCCATTGCCAAGGTATTTACAAATAAATGGACTATATTAATCTCTCCTGTGTCTCTTTTGAAGCAAAAGATTTGGCCCAGTGTGCATAAAGAAAGCAATTTACCGAGAATTTTATAGACAATGTCCACAAAAATTACACTGAAGGCATTTATTTCAATATAATTCTCACAAAGTACTTCTCAGCTCTTCAAATTTATGGTTGTTTTTCTCCCTGCTTTCATCCTGTAACTTCCCATTCTAAAGAAATTGATAACAAATACTTAAACTCCATCTAGTTTTATAAACTGTTAAACCTCCTGAGCGTCCTCCTTGTCCCTTTCTTGCTCTGCTAAGTGACCCCGTGCATTCCACTCCTGGTTCCTTCTGGCCTAACCCAATCAGATACAATTCTCCTTTTTCCAACAGAATTTTCAACATTTGTAAAGACTTCACCACCACTGAAACTTGGTGCCAGTATCTTTCTACAGACAAATTTATCCTCATCTTTATGAATCTTATGGATAAAAGGTGAACAAAACCTGACTTAAGTGCTGTGTTTTTGCTGAAGTACCAAGAGCTGACAGGAGATGACATGGAGTGTGACTTTTTGCTTAAGATGTCACGTCAAGAGACATGCCCATTTTGAGCATTATTCTTCAAAAAAGAGCTGGATAAACCAGAAAATGTTCGGAAAGGAACAAGAATAAACAGACATATAGAAAATCCTTCTGGTGCCTGAAGGGAGCCCACAGGAAAGATGGAGAGAGACTCTTGGCAAGGGCTGGGAGGACAGGACAAGGGGGAATGGCCTCCCACTGCCAGAGGGCAGGGCTGGATGGGATATTGGGAAGGAATTGTTCCCTGGGAGGGTGGGGAGGCCCTGGCACAGGGTGCCCAGAGAAGCTGTGGCTGCCCCTGGATCCCTGGCAGTGCCCAAGGCCAGGCTGGACGGGGCTCTGAGCACCCTGGGGCAGTGGGAGGTGTCCCTGCCCATGGCAGAGGGATTGGAACTGGGTGATCTTTCTGGTCCCTTCCAACCCAAAGAATTCTGTGGTTCTATGATTCTATGAAAATATATAAGTACAAAGACTGAAAGAGCAGAGGCTTGTACATCTTAAAAAAAATAAACAGGGTGAAATAGAGATGACAGATACTGTGTTGAAGTTTGCTGAAAAGAGAAGTAATCCCTGTCTCGATCTTTGAAAAACAGAAAACGAAAAAAAAAAAAGAGAGAGAGAGAAAAAAAAATTAACATGTAGCAAGCAGATTTTAAAAACACCAGGAAAAACTTATTACCGGTACAGATAGAGAAGCATTAGAATAGATTACCTAGGGAGGAATTGAAATCTCCACTGCTGGATTTACTTAAGAACAAATTAGACAAACATCTCTTCATAATGATTTAAGTAGAGTTGATCCTAAAACACACAAGGGATGGCCCCTCAAGGTCCATTCCAGTCTTATTTTATGATTTTAAGTTCCTAATTCTTCAGCTTGTGCTGAGATTTGTCTGGCACTCCTTCACTTGTCATAAACAAAGGATTCTTGCTGATCCCACAGTTCCTGTCCACAAACTTTTAGCACTTCAGGCCTCTTCACAACAGGACCTCACAAACCTATAGACTCTTTCACAGCATTTTGAAAATATTAAGCTAAACCTGAGGATTTTGTACTGTAAGTGATGAACTTGAAATTCAGAACCTGGTGGGTTCATCAAATATGCTGCAGAGTCCAGAATTCGCTCTCCAGCCTCTCAGGTTGCACTGTAATTGCTACAGAACTGCTGCTCTCCCAGAGAAAGGTTTGATATTCCGTGCAGGATGAGCAGTAATTCCTGATGTGCTGGTGCGCTGGGTTTGTATCACAGCTCACAGACTGGGAGCACTGGGTTGTACTGTGACCATCATCCACGTCATAACAGGAGAGATACTAAGGAAAAAGCTGAGAAATGGGGGCAGAAGAGAGGAGATTGTCAAGTCAGCAGTGAAGGAATATTTCTGCATGATGGGATAGTGATGGAAGAGGAACAGCACTGGAGCCTGCTGTCTGTTCTCAGGGTTATCTTCCTGTTGTACTATTATCTTCCTGTTGTACAATTATCTTCCTGTACAATTATTTGGATCTGGGGAATAGGCAATAGTGGAATACCATCATCACCATGCTATATCATGAAGTCCATGATGTCAGCATGCTTTTGCTCTCTATTATTTGCACAGCTGAGCTCAACTAGCAAGGCTGAAGGCTTGTGCGTGGTCTGTCCTTCAAGGAGCTGTGAAGCAACGTGAAGAGAAGAAATGGATACAAAGCCTCCTAGCAAACCAAGATAGGCCTGCATCTCACCTTCCAGGGAATGGAGCACATTTCATGAAGTCAATAAAGAGAACAAGGCACTCTGACTTGTCCCATACAGATACACCACCAATGATAAAAGATAATTTAATTGCTGCAGTTCTGAATTACTGAATAATATCCTGTTCTAGAGACTTCTCAGCATCTCTTGCCAGGGGAAGGTCCAAAGTCTACCTGTTCATAGTATGATGTTTATGACTAGCAAATATATTCTCTTTAGTCAGGGTTAGAAATGAATCCTTGAGTGAGAGACTGTCTTTTAAACGGACCAATGCCTAAGGACAGAACTAAAAACAAAACTGGGGACACTGTAAATACCAGTAAGCAAGTATGTCTCACTTTTCAGTCAATCCAGGTACAGCTAGAGACCCCGTGGTTCATTGAAAAGCTCTTTCTGAAGAAACCCACCCCATTTACTGTTTCAAACCAACCCTATTGGTGAGTACCCAGAGCCCAGGATGATGTACCTAAGGCATCACAGATGCCACACAGACCTGGCTGCAGAAATTGCTTCTGTTACCATGACCTGTGGCTATCATCACCACAGACATTTTTTGTCACACATAACAAAATAACATCTCCATGACAAAGTATTTATTCAATGTCATTCTGTTACTGCACACTGTACATTGGCATATGGGCATTCTCAGCAAAACGTGATCTGCTGCTACCTTAGAATTCTTTTCAACATTAGTTGTTAATTCAGAGTGCTGATCAGTAAGGTGATGATTTCTTAAATAAACATTGTTACTCAAAACTGTATAAGTTATAGTCCTTTATCTAAACACAGCTACGAACAGCATTGGGCTGCAGAATATCATGAGAAATCTAAATATCAAGGCTTATAAAATATGCACACATAGAATAATTTACAGAGTAAATTAGCACAGGAACTTACTTCTTCTTCTTCCAGTCCAGTTAGATCCCAGAAGTAACTCAGTCTCATCTGCAAACGCTTCCATTGTTCAAGGAACATAGTAGCTTGAAAAGAAATTGAACAATTTTTAAAATTATTAATCCAAAGCACTGTGGTAAACGTTTGTGTTACTTATAAGTTTCAACTGATATTTGAATCTGATAATATATTTCAACTGATAATTT
The DNA here is from genome assembly GCA_013398175.1 of Climacteris rufus. Classification (NCBI taxonomy): domain Eukaryota; kingdom Metazoa; phylum Chordata; class Aves; order Passeriformes; family Climacteridae; genus Climacteris; species Climacteris rufus. Next base: position 189,593 of record VZRZ01005796.1, read on the forward strand.
GAATTATGCTAGACACTTTAAAATTAAGCACTAAGAAACAGCTTTAAGCACGATTTTAAAGAAAGAACTCAAGTAAAGCATGGAAACAATAATTATTGCCTTTTAAAAACAAAATTCAGAAAGATGGAACATGGATTGCCCAAAGCCACTGGCAAGTTCTTGTCAGAAAATGGAACTGAACCCATATCTGATATCCACTGAAGACATAATCTGTCTTAATTCACCATTAGTCATTCTGAGGGAGGTTTAGCCTGTGACTGAAATAATCAGGACCCCAGCAATATGTAGAAAATTATGTAGAAAAATGTCTTCTTTTGAAATGTACTGCAGTGGTGTAGCTGAATGCTTTTGTCCTTCATAGACATGGTGATTTTGTTCTAAAGGGTTGCCCCTGATTCAGCCTCCTGTTTCTCCTTCTTTATTAATATGAAGGAACGGATGTTTTACTGTTGTCTCATATTCACAGTCTCCTCTCTTTCCTCTCATAATTGCTGTTACCCTTATATAGTCCTTTTCTTAGTTGCTCATGATTTATGGACTTACAGATTTATTAGAAATAGCACTTATAAACCTTGACTTGGGGATAGTTATTTTCAGAGAACTGTATCAATACTAAACCAGTACATGCCAACTAAAACCATCCACAATACCAGTAAAAGCTATACCTATAAACAACTGTTTTCTATCTCCTCATGCTTCACTACACCTTTTCAGTGGGTGGAGAGGGTATTATAAAAACACTATTAGGTCACAGCAGTATTTACATCATTTTGAACAACTTGTAGATAGCTCCACAAGACATACAGCAGTGGTAAATCAGATCCAGCTTTCTTTGACTGCATCTGCACTGTCAGATAACACTACGAAAAGTGGAATACTGTGAACACAACCTGGCTCATACAAGTCATAATCTATTCCAACAGCTAGCTGCAAATATGTTCTTCACAGGTATCATCCCATCATGTAAGAAATAAATATCATTTAAAGACAGGACTGGCAGTACACTGAAAGCAAAGCCAGACATTAAGCAAGTAAGTTGCTATCTGTGCTCCTCTCTTTCAGAGGAGAGAACATATAAAAGCTATATTTAGCATGGTCTGAAAACTCAAGGGTTTTTAGATATCCTAAATACAAAAACATTTGGTTATTTTATAGGGTGCTATTACTCATTCCATTCTTTCCTGTTATACAAAAACTCAGTTCCACGTTTAGCTCAGTAAGAACGTACTTGGCTTGATGCAGCAGCTGTTCTGAAATCAGCATGTTTGCACTGACTTACACCGGCAGAAAAACTAAACTGACATAGAGAAGGTTTAAACTGGATATTGGGAAGGAATTCCTCCCTGTGAGGGTGGGGAGGCCCTGGCACAGGGTGCCCAGAGAAGCTGTGGCTGCTTCATCCCTGGCAGTGTCCAAGGCCAGGCTGGACAGGGCTCTGAGCACCCTGGGGCAGTGGGAGGTGTCCCTGCCCATGGCAGGGGTGGCACTGGATGGGCTTTAAGGTCCCTTCCAACCCAAACCATTCCAGGTTTCTGTGAAACTTCTAATAAATGTATCTGACATTGAAATTCAGCCCCCCCCCGGACATTGGTGACACCCAGCACAGTCAGCCAGGCACTGCTGGGATTATGGTCACTTACAGCAGGACTGCTGGAATCACAAAGACACTTAATGAGGAATCAGGATCAGCTACTAATAGCATAATTCCTTTTGAGATATTAGTCATAGGAGTCTTCTGCTTTATAAAGAATGGGAGAAGGCAAGCAGGATGAAAGAATTCTTGTGCCCAACACCATCACGAAATGAAGCTGGCCCAGATCACCACACTCTGCTCTTTTAAATATACAGCTGTACTAGGTGTGTGAATGAGCTCTGCCATTCAACAGATTGAGGTCTGGCTAGAACCAGCACAGCCTCTACGAGCAGGGCAGCAAAACCTGGTGTAATCTAATACTTAATAGGCAAGCTGGGCAGAGTTAGTAAAGGCTACATTATTTCACTTTGCTGCCCTTTGTGTGTGCCGGCTGCATTTTCTTGAACTGACAAGCTCAGTTATCATGGTCTCAAGAACAGACTTTTCCAATCTGTGGGAAACATTTTTTGGAGGAGGGATAGAGCTCAGAAAGAATTTTGTTATTCTTACATGCCTTTTTTTAAAAGCAGTGCATATGGAACTTTTTGTTCTTCTCTGTTCCATAACAGATTCTACTAATTTGTCTTAGTGCAAGGATACATCAGCATTTTCGTTTGCATGTTGCATTGCTGATACTAAAATACAATTGCTCTGGATGAGGTTCAATGGCAATGGTCATTTGCATGGATGCAAGTTTACAGTACATTTTCTCTGTCAGGAAAACGCTATTTTATTTATCTCAAGCTTCACAGCAGCAGGTAAACTGTGACTTTATCTGCCAGTCTACCGTGTAATTGGCAGCAATTTGAAGTAGTAAAATAAATCATTGTGAGAGTCTCTAAATTCTTCCTCTTTTTTCTGTTTCTCAGTCGTAATTCTCACATATTCTCTAACTTCTGCTCTAGGGTTTCCAGGAGCTGACAAATAAATGCTTCTTACTTCCATGATGGGTTCTGTCTGCAAGTTCCTTGAAAACCCTCTGCTGTCCTCACCCTATACCAAGCTACCAATCAGTCTCTTCTAAAACAAACTCTAAAATTTTAATAGGGTTGCAAAGCATAGAACACTGGTTGCTGAGAGAAGGCTATAACACAATCATATATTTCTTCAATTTAAGGATGAAGATTTCATTTGGGGAACAATGAATAGGGAAATAAAAAATCATTTTACAGTAGCAATAACACATTTAACTTTCACAATAAACAAGATCTAGAGTACATGAGAGCATAACACCAGCAATAATTCATACAAGCACTTCTCAGGGCAGAGGTGAGGCCAGAAACAATAAGAATAATACTACAATGCACTGATTCATGTTTATGAAGTGTTTTGATATCCTCATGGAGACAGGGATATTTGCCATTAAAGAAAACCAAGCTTGTTTAAATAGAATATTTTTAAACTTATTGTAATTAAAATTACAATAGTCCCATTGCTCTTTAAATCCAATAAAGTTTTGATAAAATTATGTGACTAAGTTCTCCCACAAAGAAGTGCACCCTGTGCTTAAATTAAACCCTTTCAGCTGTCTGCAGCATACCAATCCTCAAATACACTCTGGCCACAAATGCAGACTTGAAAATAAAGAAAAACAGGCAAATACATGGCAAAGATTAGAAGTGCCATTAAAAGCACCATTTCCTTCACAGAAGAAATGGCCTCACGTTGTGCCAGGTGAGGTTTAGGTTGGGCATCAGAAAGAATTTCTTCTTATAAAGGGTTGTCAGGCATTGGAAGGGGGTGCCCAGGGAGGTAGTGGAGCCCCCACAGAGGTGTTCAGTGAACAACTGGATGTGGCACTCAGTGCTCTGGGCTGGTGACACGGTGGTGATTGGTCAAAGCTTGGACTCAATTACCCTGGAGGTCTTTCTGCAACCTTGATGATTCTATCACTCTAAAGAAGGCAGTAAAGGAAGAAAGGACATATTTTTCTTCCCTGAACTACACAACTCCTCTCCATTTATTCCAGAGCTTGCTGCTGACAGCAGAAAACCTTGTAATATTGCTTTCCCCAGTCTCAGCCCAGACAGCTCCCCTGGCCTTCTGAGGATCCCCAGCTTCCTAAAGCCACAGGGATCACATTCAATCTAACAGCACTTTTATTATTCTGTCAAGAGTGCAAAAGTCAAATGACACTGTTAACATGCAAAGCAATACTCACCCCAGAGAGCCATAAAGATGGAGAAGAAAACCGTGGCAGGGTTGTCAAACAAGTGACTCGCTCGAGCAGTGGCACAGGCAGAGCTGAGGTTCCAGTAATCACAGAACTTGTCGCACAGGGGGCACATGGTGAAGGCATTGTGTTGGTCACACATCTCTTTACTATGAAAGACAAGTGCATAGATTCTTCTGAGTATTCCAGCTCAGAAAATACGGCTGTGCAGCAGTGATACTGAACAGCACATCACAGCTATTAGAAGCTATTTGCCATATATGTGGCCTGCACTTGCAGAGAACAGAAGCTGTGTCTTTCTTCAAGACTCATTGACATGGATAGTAATTTTCAACTCATTATAGGCACCTTGCCCACAGAAAAACAATGCAACACTCAACCAGACTTATCACTGCACTGTATTAGTGAATTAAAGAAGACAGCACCACTGAAGATTGAGGTTAACCACACAAAAAAAGATATAATTCAAATGCAAAGTGGAATTTGCCATCTCTGCAGTCAGTTTGTTACAGATCGGATTTAAATTAATGAAAACGAAAATTGAAGTGGTCATAAAGGAAATTCGATGCGCTTGACAAAATACACATTTTTTAATATGGTGGCACAAAAACATGAGAGAAAATACTTTTTTACAGATTTTAACATCTTTACAGTAAGGTTGTTGCTTTAACTCGTAGTCTTATTTGCTATGTATGCATTCAGTTTCTAAAAAACTTTAAAAAAACATTATCAGTATGTCTTTAACAGGTCAAACACTACTTGTCAGTGCTGAGTATGCTTTCAGTTTTTTCCATAAAGCTTGGATGTGAAAGCCTTTCATACCTGCACAGTCTCAGTGAACTGAGAATAGAACACCTCTTAGGTGAACTGAGTAGTGCAAAGTTCAATTGCCCATGATCTAAGGAGACATGCAACATTCCCTCAATGATAGCTGGCATATCGTGATTATAACTGTTCCTGTATGGACCATCATTAAATAGCTTTTTTCTTATGTTTTCAAATTTGAAAAGGACTATTCAACCTGTAGTAGCCACATGTTTAATATCATATGGTTTGGAATGCATACAGCTGTTCCCAACTCTTCTGTTATTACAGGAATTGTCTATTTCAAAAGGCAGCAGAGGGTGCTGCAGATACATCTTAGCCATAAATCTCACTGAAGTTTAAATGTTAGCACAAGCTTGCAGGCAGACAAGCACAGCCCACCAAGATTTATTCAGATCAAGCTAAGAAAACAGACCCTGTCATAGATGTGGTGCTGCTCATCATTTACGTATCAGTAATCCTGTCCTACTGCGGTGATTTTTAAAAGCTGTCAGTTCATTTTAGACAATACAGGGCCGTCATGGGTGTGACCAACACACAAGGAGTGCAGTATCCTGTCTCCTTCATAAGTCAGACACAGGTATCACAGGGGAATGTCCTTTTTTTTTCTTACTGGGAAGCAGACATTAATATCACAGTGTCACTTTGGCACTGTTTGTGTGGGATATCACCCTCAGAATACACAGCACAAAATTCAGTATTTATTATTGTGGAGACCAAATAGAGAATCATAGAATGGTTTGGCTTAGAAGGGAGCTGAAAGATCATCTCATTCCCCCCCTTACCATGGGCAGGGACGCCTCCCACTGCCCCAGGGTGCTCAGAGCCCCATCCAGCCTGGCCTTGGGCACTGCCAGGGATCCAGGGGCAGCCACAGCTTCTCTGGGCACCCTGTACCAGGGCCTCCCCACCCTCCCAGGGAACAATTCCTTCCCAATATCCCATCCACCCCTGCCCTCTGGCAGTGGGAGGCCATTCCCCCTTGTCCTGTCCCCCCAGCCCTTGCCAAGAGTCTCTCTCCCCCTTTCCTGGGGGCTCCCTTCAGGCCCTGCAAGGCCACAGTGAGCTCACCCCAAAGCTTCTCCTCTGCAGGCTGAGCAATGCCAGCTGTCCCAGCCTTTCCTCCCAGCAGAGCTGCTCCATCCCTGGCATCCCCTTGGCCCTTCCTGTGCTGGGCCCAGGGCTGGGGCAGCTCTGCAGGTGGGCTCTCAGCAGAGGGGCAGAGGGGCACAATCCCCTCCCTGTGAGCTGGTGGCATTTGCTAAGACTTCTAACTATTGTTCATCTTACTTGTATAAATGGTCAGACTTTGCTGAGAGTAAAGTAACCCAAGAGTGGTCAAAAGAGAGGGAAAAAAAAGGGAATAGACAGCAGGACAGTGTTTGCATTAATTTCAGTGAGTTCTACACAATGACTTCCTGGGTGAGCCCAGAGATATGTGCACTCATAAAGAGCAAACAAATGTCTTAGAAAAGGAACTCAATGCAGTAGACTCACTAAACATTTCTGTTTCAGGAGGTGAAACACGGAACAGTCAAAATAATGTGCGCCCTTCAAATATCTGCTTAATGCACCTGTGTCTGTAAAGCTCACAGGGTTGGTAATGATACATCACTGCTCTGCAGATAAATTCAAACCACTTATTCTCACTAAGGTCTAATAAGAAAAAGCACAGTCTTATAAATTTCAAGTACCAAATTATGGATCACACATAAACTTACCTAGGAATGTCACTTTCAATGGTTATACATCCATATAGAAATACAATAATTCCAACCACTGAAGATGGAATGAGGAATTCTGTGTATAAACCCAGCCATGCAAAATAAAGTCCTATCTTTTCTCCAAAATACTTCCTGGGGAAAAAACAAAAAAAAAAAGAGAGGGAAAAAAAAGGGAATGTGTCAAGGGTATAATTTTCAAAAGTGTTTTACAGCTACTAAACTGTCCCAGAAAGTTAAAATACTACCTGTGAAAGACAGGAATGAAAACCCTGAGTATCTTAAAGACAGCAGGACCAAATAAAGGGGGTTATTAAGGCAGTTGGCAGTTTGGGCTTCTCTGTTCTGAGAGGTTAAAGACAGTCCTGTATCATTCTCCTGAGCAGATATTAAGTACGTATCATTGCAATACATGCTTAATATCTGTTCAGGAAGGACTGTGGATTTTGCATCTCTTAAATGAAGTCAGTGAAATAGTAGAAAACATTGGAAAATATTTGGCTCCTCAGAGTATGTTATTTTTTGCCTCTGTAGTAGTCCAGGATTCAACTGATGAGAGTCACAGAAATTACATCTATGGGATCACACTGACAACATCCTCTAATATCTTAAAAGAAGACTAATCTTGAATTGCTGTTAAAGAAGGATAGTTTACTTGCACACTTAGCACTGGCTTTTCAGAAAGAATATTTTTGTCAAGTTGACAGCCCTAGGACAGCTGGTTTGAAAAAAACAGTTTCTGCTCTGAGCAGCTCTCTGAAGATGTTGATAAATAAGTGGTAGTACTCAGCCCAGAATCCTCATGAATCACACTGCAAGAAGTAAACTGTGTGTAGATGAACCTCACTGATCATTCCAAAGTACAATTAGAAGTGATTACAAATATTGCAAAACACCAAGAGTTTCACAGAGCTCAAGACCTCATCAAAATTTAGATAAAACCCAACATGGTTAGAAACATTTCACAAGCCAAAGATGACAGAGCAGTGCTGGACAGAAAGCACCACCCAGAGAGCACTCAGGGCATGACATGGCATGGAAGTCAGTGAGACACATTTACACTGTGGTGGCAGCAAGAATTAAAAGAAATCCATGATATCTTGTCTAATAAAAAAAAGACAACACTTGCCCCTCATGAAGGCTGAGCACAATCCCACTCTGAGATTTATTCTGATCTCACTCACATTAGGAAAGTTTTACCTAAGTTGAGCACCCCAGATTTAAATAATTCCTAATGAAAATGGTTAAATGAGATTTTTGGAGGCCCAGGATTTCTTTGAAGAGATATAATTCTATTCTGGCAGAGTTTAATGACAAACCTCTTCAACATATCTTGATTTGAGCTCAAGTCCTTTCAGCAAAATAAGCCAAACTGAAATTTTCTACTCCAGAAGTTGGGTCTAAGGGCCAGGCTACTCCTGACATAGGAGGGACAGGGACAGGAATGCAGCCATGGCAGAAAGCCATGGGACAAGAAGACAAGCCTCCACAGTCATTTCCAGCTCAGATGAAATGGATAAGGGAAGCAACAGTGGGGTTTTTTTTTATTACTACAGATCCTGCTGTTGTTCTCACACCATCCCAGCTGCAGCTAACTTCACACTTCCAGGCTCTCCCACGGAAAACTGGCAGTGCAATCCTGCCTGTTTCAGTGTTCCCTTCCATGAGAGCCTCTATTTGGTCCTGTCTCACCAAGCTTCCTTATCCTTTAAAAATGATACATGCAGTCACAAAAGGGAAAACAACAGCATTTTAAGGTGATACACAGACAACATTATCTTCAGTACAAGGGGATGACATCCAGAAGCTGGGAAAGTCTAGAAATCTTCTAGAAAAAGTGTAGAGCCCCTATACCTGACATTTGCAAGGCTGCCCTAAGCAACAAACTGCGTGAAGTATCAAAACAGCATGAGTGGACACACCACAGCATGGCCTGAATGGCAGCAATTTCATCAGCTTCTGTTTCAGAAAGACAACCTGCACAAGCCAGAATGGGTACAGCCATTCTTTGAACAGCAAGTATCAGCTCAGTAGCTCCACATTCACAGCACAGGATTGTTTTGAAGCACCTTGGGACAATGGATTATCACATTTGCAGAGGATACAAGCAAATATGATATTATATGACATAGCATATTTCATGACATTATAAATATAAGTATTTATTTTGCAAATATAGGCCATATACTGTGGGACTGCCCTCTAACCTGGCACAAGACAGGTAATTTTGGAGGTAAGTATTAGGAAGAAGCTTTCCATTATTTTCACATTTGAAAATTGTTGTTTTTTTTTTAATGTACTTGTTTGTTAATATACTATGTTGTTATATACTTTTTTTTAATACACGGGATTTAATACACTTTTTTTAATATGAAGTGAGGGAGGAAATACTTGATTGACATACAGAAATAACCAGAAGGCCTATTGTTTTTCTTCAAGCCTCCTGTGTGAACCAACAAACAGCAGCAAAGGCCTTGGAGCAGCACAGGATAGAGGGAAACTCAAGTTTCCTTCTGGCTGGGGAGAGACACACCTTGGATTTGACAGTAAGGCAAACATCACTGAACACATCCAAACAGCACAGGAAAAGGAGGAGGAGAGGGAGATTATTCTGGTTGTGTCTCCTTACTGCCTCCTTGTTTGCAGAGCTGGGCAGCATGCACCACTAGCAAGGTGCTTCAAATAGGTCAGAGCAAACACAAGAAATAGTCCACAACTTAAACTCTTCAAGATTGTCTGTTCTGCTGACAAAGGGCCACAAATCAGCATAGAAAGTGTTCAAGTCCCAGCAGCATTAAAGAGCAGCTGAGCAGAGTCAGTGAAGTTGAAGCTCATGGATCATGAGGCTTCCTTTAGAATTTTTAAGCCTTCCAGTGATAAATGTGATCCATAACCTATACAGTGAAGGGTTACTGTTTGCATCCCTGGCAAAAGAAAGTGAGAAGAGCTCAACAGTGTCCTGACAGTATGGAAAAAAAGCAGTTGCCAAGAAGAAAACTGCAAAGTGTTCTGTGGCTTAACTGTTTTAGAAAAGAAAAATAATTAAGACTGCCATGCCCAAGCTCAGTCCACCAATGTGCCAGAAAGTGAAATAATTTAAGGAGAAACAATGGCAGTGCTTGGAAGCATAATGATACATTTAAATATGAGTTTGTCAAGCCAGAAAACCACAGGACATAGACATAGTATTTTCTTCTTATGGCACATCCCAAGAACTCTTATCTGTTACCTCTGAACAGGATTCAAGGCTCTAGAAACACCTGTGACCACCTGTACCAACATCTACTGCAGCTGCTGCTGGATTCAGCAGCAAATGATCAGGGGAAAAAATGTGTTCTTCAACGGTAGAGGAAGATGTAAGTCAAGAAAAAGTATTTTTACAAGTTTTTGTATATTTATACCAAGAACTTGGCATGTTCTCTCATTTACATTGGGATAAAACCAGTCTTACTTTATTATCCTGAAGGAATTACCCATGGTTTATGCTTGCATGGCAAAAGAGAATTGAGACCAGAATCTTGCCCTAGCTCAGTAGCTAATTCACATCTGACTCACATATATCCAGACAAAGCTAAGGACTAATCCTTTCCAGTGTGCTCATGGATACTGCAGAATGTCACAAAAAAAAAAAGTGTGCCACTGGCATTGTATGAGCTTGATTTCCACATTAGCTGTATTTTAATGTAGAGAAATGTTCCTTTATATACAGAGCTGCCATGAGGACAGGGGTTCTTACCCAAACCAAAAGGCAAATGGCTTTGATAAGAAATGTGTACTGCTCCTATCAGGAACAGCATCCAAGTCTTTTGTTCAGTGTGTCGATACAGTATAAGGTGAAATTTTGTGCCTTTCATTCTGGGAGACTTTCTAAAGGCTGCTTAAATGGCCACCTACCAAATACTGAGTTCTCTTGAACAAGATTCATGTCTTTAAGGAAAGATTTGGCCAAATCATCCGTAACTCCTTCAAAACCTGAACAAGAGCTGCACTTCCAGGAAATTATCAGAAACAGCATTAAAAACCTACAACAGCATCAGCAACAACAACCACCTCTAGAAAGTGTATTCCCTCCCGTAATTAGAATAAGAAGTGTTGAGAAGGCTAGAGCAAAAATGTTGACTCAGTTCGCCCTGCTTCACCCATGGAACACTGAAACCAGACATCTGCAAGGCACTTTGGTCTGTCTGATTGCAAAATCAACATCAAAAAGAATAAATTATTATTAAACCCTCTGCCTGCACGTTGGTCACAGTGCTCCCGTGCCAAGTTGTTCAATTTATAAATAGACTAAGGTTTGGGGAAGGGGGGAGCAAGAGAGAAGGAAAAAACACTTTGTGTTTGACTCTGTGAAAACAAGTGTGGGATACCTGGAATGTGGCTGAGGCGTGTGGTGCATGACACAGGCTGGAAAGAACTCTGGAGATGTTCAGGAACAAAGGAAAAAAGCGAGGAAAAGACGCTGTGGACACTGAGTCACCTCACTGGGAAATCTGTTCAGAACTCTTCAGCTTTTCAATTTCCATACCCACTCTAGGCCAGCTGTCACTTCGTGTTTCCAATTCGTTCCACCACCCCTCTGGTGGAGGAATTGTTTCTATGCAATAGTTTCTATGCAAAACTAAACTGATTTACAGCTACCTCTTGGGTAGGTTTGCCCCATGCAAATGGTGAAACAAGTCACATGTATTACTTATGCCTTCAAAATAAACCTATTTGCACAGATTGGGGGTGAAATTCTGGTGTTTCTACTGTTGGGTAGAAGGGCAAGCAGTTTAGTTCCATGTCAGAACACCTCTACTACCAAGACCAGTTTAAAATTTTTCTTTCCCTCCCCAGCCTCCAAACCAGGTGCACATTCCCTTTCTGACCCATAGCAAGACAGTTCCCAGGAACACAATGAATTCTTTCAGGGACTTTTGTAACCAGAAAATCTACCATTAAACTAAAGGTAGAGCAGTGAATACCCTTTCAAATAGATGAGTAATTTCTAGCACTTAGTAAGTTCAGAGCAGAGATTTTTTCCTTAGTTCTGAAATAATAGATGCCACCATTTGAAGTTTCCATCTCAGAACTGCAGACTTTTCTCAGAAAGACTGCTGGAGCATAGACAAAGCCCCTGTCACTACAAGGTGATCAGGAATATTGCCATACATGCCATCTTTTGTCTCCAGGTAGAGTTGCCTATGTCCAAACTTTTCTGGATTTGCCATTCTTTCTTCAGTTGAACATTTTCTCAGGGCAGGATTCAAGCATTTATTACAACCATCTGGGACACCTGGGTGGAATTACTGCTCAGCAGCAGCACTGAAGCTGCTTTGCATCCAGAGATCTTGGAGATTTCTACCATGTTTGTGCCTGACAGCACATATTCCATCCAGGCAGCCTCAAGAAGGAACAGATCAGTGCTAAATCTAGATATAGAGCGCACCAAATGGAGGCACATGGAAGCCAAGAAAGTATCCTGGCAGAAGACAATCCTCCTTGGAACAACATGCCAAGAGACTGAAAAACCTTTTTATTAAAAATTTAAGAGGAGGGAAAAAAACAACTACAGAACTTCAGATAAATTGCAATGCATCTGAGTTTGAGGTAGGAAAGAAAATGTCCATTAGAAAGGCCAACTGGTTGTCAGTACAGAAAACAGAGAAAGGAGCCTCTGTCCAAGGTAAAAGCACATTTTTTCCCCTATGATGGATATAAAAAACAAGAATGTCCAGTAGAGAGTGATTATAAGCATCTTTGGGAATGTAGTTGCAACACTTTTCCCCTGAAAGCAGAATGAAGAGACGTGTCACGAGAGCCATTAAATCAAGCCCTTTGAGCTAAAGTTCTTGTCTGAAAACATTAGTTAAAAAATATTTGCTGTGTCCTCCAATGGAGCCAGACTTGTCTAAATTGCAGATATATTTTCTTCTAAGGCACTGTGGGATTTCAGTTGTGATCCCTATAGGACAAAAAACAAAAAAAAAAAACAAACAAACAAAAAAAAAACAACAACAAAACAAAACAAAACAACAAAAAACAACCAAAAAAAAAAAACCCTACTGTCAAAATATTGCAACTCCATAGAGAACAGAAATTCTGAACTTCACTTAGATGTAGAACTATGTTTTTCCCCAGTTTTTTGTCTCTGAAGGCAAAGTACTATTCAGCACAGTAGCAGGGAGATGCTGATGTGTATGGAGGAAGGGAATATTCAACTTCTCAAATTCTAATGTATTCTAAAACCTAAGAAAAATAATAATAATGATAGCCAGAATTTGTGTTTTAATTGCAATTAAAATAGCAAATGTCAAACCTTATTCTGCAAAGAAATCAAACGAGGACAAGCCACTCACTGAGCCTCACAAATTCATTAACAACATGCTTCCATTCCAAGAAACTGTCAGAATACAACTGAAAGTGCACAGTTTGTGGTGATGGATTGTAAACTCAAAAAGCCTTTGTTTACTGACTGTAATAGAAAGAACAATAGAAGCATAATAAGTAGACATGTAATGTGACTGAGACAGAAATTGAGGCTGACCACCTGCAAAATGCATAAGCAAACAACACGATGCTGTCAGAAGTACTGTAATTGCCTTTTCCTGATATGGTAGAATACAAAGCATCAGAGCTTCTAGAGAGCATGTTTTGATTTGTATATGGCCTTTGTAAAGGGCCCAGGAGCCCCCAGACTAAAGAGACCTTTTATCAGACAGCCAGACAACCTGATTGTGATTTTGTGGAAGGTAAAACAACAGTGTACTCATACATGTCATTTTGAGTGCAGTAACAGCAGGCCTTAGCCTTGCCTAGTGTTTGGAAGGCTTAAGTGCCCGATTTCATTATTCTGTTGATGTGAGCTGTCATGCTTTTAGTGTAAAAAAGGTCCCTGTGTGTCTGAGACTGCAGCAGCCACAGCACACCTTGCTGAGGAGAGGCATTTCCAGCAGGAGGAGTAATGCAGGGCTTGGCCTGTCCCTTCCAAGAACACATGCACAGGACAACCTATGTACACTCTGCCTCTCTTGACCTTTCTTTACATTATTCTCTCTTTATTTAGCATTTTTTTAAAAAGTCAATAACCTTTCAAACCTGGAAAATTAAAAACCCACAGCAGGTACCCATGCCACCTGAGGCTGAGTCAATGCTAATGTAAGTCAATCAGAGCTTACCTATGAGGAAGGAAATGTCATTTATTTACTCAGGGCACCAAGTGACACCCTATGTAAGAAACAATTCATTCAGTTATACAGATAACATTTTCTCTCATAATAAACTCATACAAACAAGGAGTAACCTATTTAATATGAATCAGCCCTTCTTTTAGACTGGAGAGGAAGTTAGTGTTTTTCTTCCTATTATTTTGATATGTATTATGACTTTCTTTTCTGACTTCTTGTTACTTGAACAAATGTGAGGTCACTCATATCTCATCACTTTCTTAATCTCCAAGTTTGACAAGATAATTCACACAATTTTTATTATCTAGTTTAACAAGAGTTTAAAGCTCAAATACTGTCTTCATTTCATTTATAATAACTAATATTTCATGAGAGCTCTCTTGCTTTTCAAGTTAATATAGCTAATCCTTATTCCAGAGCCTGAATTCATTACTTGTATTTATTTTGGTAAGTAGGTACTTGTTAGCACTTGCACTGTATTACTGCTGCCAGATAGACACCATCTGGTGGCTAACAAACAGATGTATAATCTCCAATTAAAAGTATAAAAAGTTGGGGTTTATTCACTGTATTAATGCACACCTTGAGCTGGCAAGGGTGGCCTCAGCATTTTGAGACAATGAGAGAGTTAGAGAGTTACAGAACTTTCTTGTTTAATTTAAACTGCTAGTCCTCAAGACTTCTGAGACTGTGACAAATGGAAAGGCAAATGAAACACATTCAAATGATCGTGTAAGTTAAATACATGTAAGAGTTTCTGGTTCATTATCTTTCAGGTCTTCAGGAATGCCAGGTCCCAGAGTTCAGGTGGAAAGGCTGGAGCAGGGAAGATAAAGCCTTAGTGGAAGAGTATCAGGTGAGGAAACACCTAAGCAAATGGGACATCCCTAAATCCACAGGCCCTGACGGGATGCACCCATGAGTGCTGAGGGAGCTGGCAGATGTCACTGCAAGGCAAGCCTTGATAATCTTTGGTTGAGGACAGCAGCTTGGAGAAGTGCCCAAAGACTGGAGGAAAAAATATGCCTTCAAGAAGGACCTATGGAACTACTAATCAGCCTCACCTCAGTGCCAGGGAAGGTGATGGAGCAGCTAATCCTGACATATGAGGAGAAGCTGAGAGACCTGAGACTGTTTGCCTGGGGTAAGAACAGGATGGAGCCAGGCTCTTATCAGTTGTGCCCTGTGACAGGACAAGCGGTGACGGGCACAAACTAAAACATGGGATGTTCCCTCTGCACATCAGGAAACAACTTTTTACTGTGAGGGTGATTGAGCACTCGAACAGATTGTCCAGGGAAATTGTGGAGTCTCCTTCTGAGAAGAAGGCACATCGAAGTCACAGTCCTGGGACCCTGGCTTTGGATGGCCCTGCTTGAGCAGGGGTTTGCATCAGATATCTCCCAGAGGTCCCTGCCAACCACAACCATTCTGTGATTCTCTGGTCCTAGAGCACTGTGGAAGTTCAAAGATTTCCTATATTGGAAACTTTCTTTAAGCTTGTGTTTTCTGCTTGTGTTTAATTTTTACCAGTGGTGCCCAGTTTTGTCCACAAGAGACAAGTTACTGGATCAGACAAAGCTATGGCCTCTCATAATATAACTTACGTTCAGGGAGAGAGGATCCTCATACAAAGCATCTTAGTATTGGGGAATACCTTTAAACCAGAGATGGGTTGGGTCTTGGCTCCTGGTGAGCCCTCAAGGAGCCAGAAAAGAACATCCTCTTAGCCTGGCATGCCACAGCCAGAACCTTCTACAGAGATTAAGACATCGAGAGCAGTTTTACAAGCAAGATAAGCAGAAGTGTAACCACCCAAAGGCAGCAGCTGTTTTCTACTCCCTGCAGTTCCCAGCCACACACACCTCTAGATGCCTACAAATATTCACATGCATGGATATGTTTAAATGTGCATGACTTTTGTTTCCAAATGTGGCCTCTCTCCTCTAGCTTTTTTTTCTCCAGTTTGAAAGAAAAAACTTTCATTTCCAATCAAAATACACTGGTATCACATCCAAAGACACCTTTGGGATTGAGACCTATCAGTCATGTCCATTAAAAAAATACAAGTTTCTGGCTGTGCAATATAGGCACCATGCAGGCACTATGGAACATTGCCTGAGAGAGTTCTGCACACAGAGAAAACTGAATTCCAGCTACCTACAAAACTCCACAGCCCAGGAAGCTGTGCAGCAACTTCAGAGCCTTGACTTTACAGAAGTCCTGATGTAGATATGCACATCCTTTGCTGGATCTAGCTTTTGAAATTCCCACTGCAGGAGTGAGGAATCTGGGTGGTACTGAAGATCCTAGTGCTCAGACAGGGACCTGAAGCCTGGGAATAATGTTTATCAGAAAGCAGGGATCTGTTTTTCTTCACCACTGCAACACAAGCCTACTGGTTTAAAATTCCATCTCTCATACAAGCAACAATAAATAAGATCAATCTCTTGCCAAAAGAGACAGGGAGAGAATCACTTCCTACAGGACTGGCAAAGTCTATGAAACGCAGAGCTGTAAGTAAATCATCTCACTCCAGTCACAGGCCTGCATCCAGCAGAATAATTCAATACAAATTCCTTGGTGATTTATGCACCATGAGCAAAACCCCTCTGCTTTGCAATAAACAATGGCTGGAGCATTTGTGGTGAGAAGCTCCAGTGAGGGGAGGGGAAACTCCCTACAGCTCAGCTGAAAAGTGCTGCCCTAGCACCAAACTGATGATATGCAGATCATTTAATGGCTGTATGGTAGGATACTAAAGGCCATTCACAAATAAGCTGGGGTCATGAGGGGTAATGAGATCACATAGACACTGTAAAGGGAAAAGAATTCTAATGATGGAGAAACTGTTCATTTTTCAACAGCTTGAACTCTGCTCCAGGGTTCCACCTGCTTCTGGCTCCCTACTGGAAGCTCTCTGCTGTACAGTCTGGCACGAAGGACATCAGGGATGAGTGGATGCTGGCACAGCACTTCCCACTGCACCTAGAGCTTTAAAGATGATGAACTGCCAGTGGAACGTGCTGCATATTGGGAAGGAATCTTTGCTGTAGAGTTTCTTGGAACTATAAAAAGCTGTTGGCCTCAGTGTGCACTGGGGTTATAGCGAGAAGATATGCTCAGATTATTGCCTCAGGCATGTTCTGGGCAGAGCTTTGGAAAGGAGCTGGGCAGAAAAGTGCCAAAGTTACTGGTAGAGCTCATGGGCATTTTTTTGCTTGGTGGTGTGATTGCTGGATTAGTGACTTTCCCAGGCTTAGAGCTGTTTTCTCTTTTTTCTAACACAGAATTCTTTGCATACAGCCTCAGCATCTCTGAACATTGAAGATTTGGCTGCTAAAGACAGTCAGGGAGGAATTGCATAGTGCTGCCTGTTTCTCTATGAGAACTGAATCATTTAGTCATTCACCAATAAAACTGGTTTATAGTGTCATTACCCACCTGGCACAAGGGGACCCTCTCCAGCATGGCAGGAATCAGTGTTCTCTCAGAAAAATGCTGCAACAATTCACCGGACTAAGGGGGAAAGCACAACACTCCCAACACACTGATCACCAATATCCAAACAAGAAAGCAAGCTCCCTGCTCCCTCAAAGGGAAAGGAAACCACAAAAAACAGGAGCATGTCTTTGGCACACAGTGCATCAGGGAGGGTGGATCAATCTCTGTGAGATAACCAGAGATTGCAGGGTAGTTTCTGCCAAAGTGGTTACATCCCAAAAGAAAGAAAAAAAAAAAAAAAAAGGGAAATTTGGTGAGATTATTTCACAATAGTAACAGACAAGGGACAGGGAAACAGAGGAATTAAAACATACAGGAGAATCTCCACTCTCAGGATCAATAATCCCAAAGTTAGGATAAGCAGTGACTGAGCAACATTTCCCCTCGAATTACAGAGGGCATCACAGAGTTTATTTTCTAGTCTTGGAGTTCTGGACAGTATGTGGGGCAAGTGTTCTCAGGAAAGAAAGATGTGGCTACAAACCATGGTGGTGAAAGGAGTCATTTGCTCATGTATTAGGCAGGAGAGAAGGCTTCAGTTAGGGGAATGCTGTGCCACAAATTGATCTCAGCCACACCTTTGGAAAGGAAGAAACACTTCTCTCTAAAGACACTAAGAAAACCTTTTTAGCAGAACTAGAACTCCCCTGTTCTTATTTTAACTCTCCATTAGAACTACCCTAAGTGTGGTAAGCAGATACACTGGGGTTGGTTTTTTTGCTGGTGAAGATTGATGAAAGAAGCCAAAGGTAAAAAGGCAAACCAGTGATGACACTTTGGGGCCTGACTGCTTACATTGAGCACAGTCCTACACAGCCCCAAACACTGAAATTGAAGGCAACAGTATCCAGAGCTGAGACAGTCAAACTTTGCATCACAAGTCTGTCATTGCTTTGAAAACTGCCAGGAAAAGCAAGCTCAAGGCTTTAAGAACACAGCAGGAACAGGGGGAGACTGGAGATGCTCAGTCAAGAGCAGGTTCAACATGGGTACACTACAATGTAATGCCAGAATTCATTACACACAGAGGTGAAACAATTTTCCATACCAAAGGAAAACATAGTGAAAGATAGGAAGGAGGAAATATATTAGCTAGACAGTTTGACTAACAGAAACTCCCAGATTTTGATGTATGTTCTATGCACTATAAATAATATTTTAGTTAACACACTTTCCTATCTGCTCCTGCAGAAAGAGCTATTGTAAACATAGTCTTAATCTTTACATGTCTTCCCAGTTTCAGGCTTTACAACAACAGGCATTTGGAACTTTGTAAGTAATCATGCTATAGATAATGTAGCCTGTTAACTACTAAGAAGTTTGGTGAAGTCCTAGCAATGGGAAACAGAAATTAAAACATGAAAAACAATTAGAAGATGAGCTGGGACCTTATAGAAGCACTTATATTAAAATGAACTCCACTACAATTAGAAATGAGCTAACTCTGCTTGCTTTTCCTAGGGGGAGGTGATCTTATATTAATATATCAAGAGGTAAAATGGGGACCTCCCCTCTAGAAGGATGGTCCCTGTCTGGAGTTTTCGTTCTTACATGGGTTCCTATCTGTTTCAAGATGTCCATTAAGAAGAAAACTTGCCAGTTTTCCAGAAGCTAAGGTTTTGTCTCAGAAGCAAAACCACTTCCTAAGTGATGAAGGTTGCATTACAACCAGAAACAAAATTTATTATAAATGCTATTGCATTTCTTATACTTGCTGGTTTTTTTCTTGACTTGCTTTAACTCATTAGAGGTGCACTGCTGCAAGACAATGAACAATGGCTGTAAGCCAGATCAAGGAATATTTGATCCGAACAGGAGGAAAAATTTCTTGAGATGGTGCAGTGCTGGAAAAGGTGAAGATGTGTGATGTCCATCCTTAGAGAACTCAAAACTCAGGAGCAATTTGATCTGGCTTTCAAGCCAGCCCTGCTTTGAGCAGAGGGCAGGTCTAAGGACAACCTGTTTGTTCTAAAATCACATTGTTAAAACTTTGATTATCATTCAATAACATATATAAAAATATGAAATCTGCTTTCTTCCTGCAGGGTCATGGAACTCTTGGGCACTGTCCTCCCTGCCTCTGGATCAACAGTAGCATCACTATAAAAATTGCTAAAAACTGGGTTTGAACTCTTCTTCATTTGAGAAAAGAAAATCATCAAAACAGAAGAAAATCACTAAACCACAGAGGTTTCTATAGGACTTTTTATATTAGAGTGCAAGGACTGAGAGGAACAACTGTTGATAAATACATTCCTACAATAAAGCCACACTAGAGAAACTCCTCTCTAGTAAAAATCAATACTTAAATTAGGATGACAAAAAAAATGTGTTGCAACAGACAGACATCCAGAGCTCTGCACACTCTAGAACTGCAGATTTCATTCTCTACTTTTTAATATATCCCTCAGGCCTTCTGAGATGACTGAGATGAGGGAAACCATTTTCAGTAATTTTAGCCTAAGATATCTGTCAGCACATAATTCATGATTTCTCTCTCAAATAAATGTTTATCATCCTCTTCATCTGAGTTAAAAATAAACATATATAAAATGCCAAAATTGAATTAATATTAAGACATTCATATACTCTTGGAAACAAAGCATTGCATTAGCCAGACCACATTTTAAGCAATGTGTTTTTATATCTGCATGTGCACTGAGAGATGAGGTGTGATAACATCTTACAAATCAAACCTCAATTCACACTGTGCTATTTGCGTGATCTGCACTATATATTTCCTTTAAGTCTTCAACAGAAATTGTTCTGCTGTAGAATAGAAATATGTAACACCCACTGTGTTCTTATTTGGTGGAACCTTCCTCACTCACAGCTGCATTTCCTTCTTTTACCAAAAAAAAAAAAAAAAAATTAGCTTTTTCCTTATAGCCCAAAGAGGTCCACAAAGCCAGAGAAGGATGTTTTCACACATTAAGAGACAGGAGTGAATAGTATTGTCAGTGAATATTGTAACAGTCCTTTATTTCCATTTGTTAATAAGAACTTAAATATTTTCCTAGATTGATTATGCAGTCAGTTGAGAACTGGCAACAACTGTGGTCAGAAGCAGGTTGCTGAGGCACCAGGAAAAATCTGTAATAATCCTACAGTACCATATCTAATATTCCAAAATACACATTTCAGTTAAAGAATGACTTTCAGCTTGAATTAGTACTGAATAAAGGGGAAAGAGGAATAGTTAAAAAGATTTACACTGTTGCAAGCTGTATTAAAAAATTAGACTAAAAGTTCTAATTGATTTTGGGATGTGGCTATTATTTAATCATCACGCTTCAACAGAGTTAACGTATTGGAAAACAGGCAAGGAAAAGCTTTGAGTATAAAGAAAGATAAATGCTGCTTCATCTGTCCATCAAAGCCTGAATATAAACTTAAGTTACACCAGAAAACTAGAAAAAAAAGTTGAGTATAATGTAAGCAATCTAAGAAAGAAGGATCACAGTACTTTATCAAAAAGCACAAAGTGTGACTGATGTCTGCCAAGGGAATAAGCATCCACATCAAGCCTGAGCTCAAACACCCCCATGGCACAGAAGTGAAGAAACCCACTTCATTTGCAGAAAGAGAGGGGTGGCCATTCCTCAGATACATCTACACTAAAGCTCTAACACTACCCAGGAAATAAAACCCACATTTATTTTAGTGGTAACAGTCAAACTTGCAGTCAAGCGAAATATGGAAGATAAAAGCAAGAAAAATCATCTCTGAGAACAGAGAATCAATTGCACATGTCTGCTCTTCTTTTTCTTTCTCACAGAAATTTAAACCACAGAATTTCTATGAAATCATATCAACACAGTGAAACATTATAATGAAGACAGCGAAAAACAAATGAAGATGGAGTGTAAGCAGATGTACCTCTATTTTTAACTCAGCTGAGCTGCCAGGTCTGGTAAAACTTGAGAATTCCTCTAGCTAGCCACAGTTAAATTTAACACTTGTAATATTTACTAACAACCTAGCAGGTGTTGTAATCTTGTTCTGAGTTTACCTGTTCCATACGGGAGCTCTGCCCAGAAAAACTGCTATTCAAAAGTACATAAATTCTGCACATAACCTTTAGGGCAAAAAGACGGGAAATTTCAATGGCTTGCAGAACCTCAGTAGGGTCTGATGGTCTCCCTACCACTCACCAGTTTGAAACATCTTGCTTCCAATAAGGAGCAATTCCTCTCACATTACAAGTTACTGCTTAACTCTTCAAAAAACTACGTGCAGTATTTCAACTTTAACTCCAAATATAACAAATACAGTTTACAAAAATTGTTGACTACCCATATGATCAACGTCAGCTTTTGCAGGTAATCACAAAGGGGCAGATTATATATAAAAATTACCTGGAATTTGATTATTCAAAAGATAAATGCTAAAAATGCTATCTTTCTTATGGATAGAAATTATCCACAAACAGATATTTGTTGAGGATTTTTTGTTAATATCCCAGTTCATTTATTCCTAGACACATATCTTATATGAGAATATTCCAAGTCAGCAGTTTTCTCAAACATTTATTTTCTTTACTCAGTATTTATAGTATACAAGAAGAATTGTTTGGTTTTGGCTTTCTTCTAGATACTGTGGGAAATCCTTAAAAACATGGTTGGTTTGTTTTGTCATATTTTAGGGCCAACTTCTTCCATGTTTGTAAAGACAAAAATCATAAATATACAAAAAAAACCCGCTGGGAACACATATGGATGTGTTCAGATGAATAAAACTTGTAAAACCAGGAGTAAAAAAATCAAATCAATTTCAAAACTGTCAAATACTTTCACACTGATTCATGATGTGAACACCAGCTTCTGATTATTCACCAGCTTTTGTGACCATACTCTCCAATAAAAATGCATCAGTGTAAAAGGAAATTCCTCTCTTTTGAAAGAATTAGTACTTTAAAATACCCCAAAAACTGAAGTGTGACATTATTCCAGGAATAAGCGCTATACAAAAGCATAGGTAATAATTTTTGAGTGTATTTTTTGTTGTAATAAATTATCAGAGCCACAGAAAAGCAGTGGAGACATTATTTTTAATGTTCTGATCAATCCAAGATTTCATTTGCTGAAGTAACTGGAAATTAAATTCACCTAACAACCAGGTCCCTTGGTGTTTTATATAAGTCCACATTACCTGATGAGATCAATAGGCTGGAACTTGTAAAACACTCCATATCTTGCCCATTCTTGATACAGCAACTACAGAAAGAAGAAAAGAAAGAAATCATAATATTAACTTGAAGCAAGTTATCCCTGCTGTTTTTACAGACATCTTCTAGAAGTTAAGAACACGTGCACCAAAACAAAAAGCAGTGTTCTATACTGCAATGCAAACTTAGAAACATTATTCAGACAGTTATGGAAGCCTCCAACCAAGCCAGCAATGTGAGGGTGGTGAACACACACCTTCTCCACTTGCCTGCCTCTTCCCCACCACATTTATTACACAGGGAAGCTAAATAGGCTCAAAAGGAAAAATATGGGATACTATAGTCTTGGGGAGGTCTTGGGAAAGATGCTGGAAGTTATCCTATCTACAGAGTGAAATTCTTCTTTGATGTAACATATTTAATGTCTGATATCATGCCATAGATAAGTGACCGATCAGAGTTTCCAGGCCAGGGTGAAATGAACTGAGGCTTCAAACCTGGGAAACTGGTGTGTAAAAATATACCAGGAGGTAATAAATGGGTCAAAACAAGTCTGCTCTCCTGCTCCTCTCCTGGGCTGCTCTACCAAAAGCCCCTAGAAAGCCACTTTCCTCCCCATGCTGTGGCCATGCTGTTCACTTCTGCTATTGGAGATGCAAATTCACACTCAGCTTAGAGAGCTCAAAGGAAGGCCCAGATCCCACAGAAACTTCTTGCAGTGGGAGGAATCCAACTGAAACAGGGATAAAAGGACACATTGCAGGACCTGTGGTGGTTTGACCATGACCACTCAACTGCAACAGGCAAAGGGTTTGGGATGCTCTTCCTAATTCTCTCTTCAATTCCTGTGATCTATGTGACACAACCTCGTTGAACTTTCAAAAAGTAAAAGAGAAATCTGTGCCGTTCCCTTATAAAGATGCTGTAAAGGAAACTGGTAATTCTGGATCACTTTTTGTTTTGAAACAAAAAACAGATGG
The DNA here is from genome assembly GCA_013398175.1 of Climacteris rufus. Lineage (NCBI taxonomy): Eukaryota > Metazoa > Chordata > Aves > Passeriformes > Climacteridae > Climacteris > Climacteris rufus. Next base: position 212,762 of record VZRZ01005796.1, read on the forward strand.
TGGATAGAAATTACCATGCAATTAAAAACTTGGTAAAAAAGTTAATTTGATGGCAGTACATTTTATAACTGTAGATAAATCTATTAATAATCCAGAAAGGACACCCTCCTGTGCAGCAGAGAGTACAATTAAAATAACCGTGGAGAAATTTCAGGTACTGTGACTGCAGAGTTATCTTGATATATTTGGAGGTTTTGCAATCACATTTCCCGACTGTTTAGAACATGTCTCCTCCTGCAGCTGCTCTGTGAAAGAACTAAATAAATATCAAGTGAGTGGTTAAGACCTGGACCCTGCAAACATCCTCCTGATGAAGTATTATTGCTCAGAACATGGAAATTTTAAGTGAGCAGAGTTATGCCATTGTGTACTCATTAAAAACACAGCATAAAGTATTTTCTGTTCACAGATCAGGGAGGAAAGCCTACACTGTGGAAGCAATTGGGAATTCAGCAATGAGATTCAAGGATTGTGGAGTCTTGGCTTTTAGAATCTTGCCCTTACAGAGCACTTGCTTTGCACTTGTGGAAAGAGATGATGAGATGAGGTTTGATTTTCTTTGGCTTCATCAGGAGTTGAACAGGATTGTCCTGGCTGCCACATTGATATTTTCATATGAATACTTGTTGTTGCCTATTCAAAATCACCCCCTGCCATTACTCCACAGCATTACCTAAAAATGTTTTCTTTTTTCCATAAATAACCATACTAATAAATGCATTCACTCAAATATACAAAAGAAGAAACTTAAGGCTAATAAATTTTTTAAACTATCTAAAGGCTGCTTTGAACACAGCTATGGAATGGAATTTGAAGAGCAAAAATAAGAAGTTCTTTCTAAAATTGCATTCCATTCAGGAACAGGTACTTTCTCAGATCATATAATAATTTCTAATCTGCTTCTAATATTCCAGGGATGCTGCTGTAGTATGTGACAACAATGTATTTCCCAGATAGGTTACAAAGCCCTCAGGGATTTTTTTAATGACAAACATATGGGTGGCAATGAAGGGTTACAAGTTGACAGTGGGCTAGAAGCTTCAGGAAGACCAAACCAGTATTTATACTCAGGGTGAGTTATTACCATTCTGCTGGGCATTAGTTTCCTTAAAAAATTCTTTTTCTAGAACAGAAATCACACAGAAACCAGGAAATTCCTTTACTCCAACACTTGTAGGAAAGACTGAACTCTCTCAGTTTGAGGGTTTCATTGACTGCAGATTTCTAGTTCTCATAGGATGTGACAAAAGTGTTGTTTCACTGTGCATTTTCTCCAAGGAAATCCTGAAGAGGGTTGGTAAGGATTAACTCTTTAAGTTATAAACTGGTACATAAACTTTAATTACTTGTGTTGCCTTATTGGGATAAGTACCCCAGATGGACCCAGTTCATTTTGGGGCTTATACAAGAGAAAATCAAAATGGAAGATATAGATAATTTAAAATGGGCAAAATAAAAAGGGGCAGAAAGGGGGAAAAAACCTAAAAATTGCCCTCCTTTCCTTTAAACCTGATCAGGGTTCTTCAGGAAATTAAACACTGAGACTATTAGATTCAGATAGAAAACAGATGATGTTATGCATAGGAATACTGCAGAAGATTCAATGCCTAGGCAGCAGGGACATATGTGAATAATCAATGAAGTATTTCTGGAAAGAAGCTTTTATGTTTTTAATACTTAACACTTCATAACTGAGCCTAATAGGCAGAATAAAAAGAGGGCAGCACAAAATACAACTAGTAGAGTGAATATTTTTCCAGACACTAGTCCTTCTAGGCCCTCTTCCCCCCCTATTCCACAGTACCCAATCTTCCTCCATTGATCAATATTCATTTACTTTTGTTTTCTAAATGTTTTACTTTCCAAGTCAGTAATCTGTGGAGCCGCCTCTCAGAGTCAACTGCTGCATCTCTATCATTTGTTCAGAGAAAATTCTGCAAGTGCAGAGCAGACAATTCCTTCAGGAACAAGAAGTTCAAAGTAACAGACACAAATATAAAAGCTTCTTTATAGTTTTCCAACTTTGTTTGCTTACCCAGGTTCATATACCAAATTAAATTGTGTACGGCACATGAAGACATCTAGTGGCTGAATGGCAACATTATTTACCAAAAACTACAAAGATTATGTTCTCAAATTTTGCTCATCCAGCATTGAAGAAATCAGATTTATTTGTATGACTTCCGTTTGCATAAACTCGATTTTCACAGTACAGTAAATATTGTAGGTATCCAAACATTCCCTTTTTCTTCATTCTTCCCTCTTCCCCTTGCACTCCCTACTATTTTCCCTCTTCCTTTCCTAGCCTATTGTTTGCATATCAAGGGAAATAATATGAGCAAACATTAGAGAAAAATATGGAATGCATCTTAATAGATTACAGTAATTAAATGGGTTTTCCCCATTTCTAAGAGTGAGCATATCTATTAAACACAGTCTGCATTCATATTTTTTCCTGAGGGTTGATTTATTTTCAAATGTCTTTTGATAGCTAGAAACTTTATTTACAAAATAACTGGAAGCAGATTTTTAGAAATTGCATGCAATTTAATTGAATGCACAATCATCTGAAAAGTACAATTATGTTTTATTCTAGTAACACTGTTCTCTTGTACTGTTTGGCTAGGGATAGAAAATTATTCTATAAGTTATTTAACAACTTCTACCAGCTGACAGTTGAAAAATCTTGTCTACACATGCAGAGGGGAACTCGAAACATTTCAAGATGTAAACAACAAATTTAACTTACTGACATACTTCGTAAGAAGACTATAGAAACCTGGCAAAAGCATTTTTATATGCAGAAATACAGGAACATACATAATGCAAAAAATGTATGCATCTGTAAAAACATTTACTTGTTTGTACTAGGCTACTGCTTTCCAATGCCATTTAGAACATTAATTCACATTTATTACATTAAATAATATTAAATAAAGTATCTGCAAAGTATTTTACCTTTCTGTCATTCATGTCATCATTTTGGCCTTCATATTCACCCTAAAGAAAGAAAATAATTTAATAACTGATGTAAAAGCAGACAAAACTAAATTACAGTTGTTTCTACATTGTTGATTTTACTTTCAGGTCACAACTTGAAATGTACTTGTATAAGAGTATCCATATTAAAATCACACTTAGAAGGGATTTTCATAGTCACAGGCAGCAAACATTAATGTCTACACATTAATGTCTCTGAGTGACCAGCAGAGAGCTGGATTTTTAATTGTACATACGTACATCATGAAGGGGGTAGGCTGCATCATAAACATTGTTTGCTATTAATGTGCCAATGCCTAAAAGAGAAAGAGAAAATAAGATGGCCAACAGCTAGGCACAATTGCACAGAAAACACTATTACAGATTTCATTACATGCCATTCCAAAGGGACAGAGTTGCATTACTGACAATATTTAAAATCATGTCAAGCTGAGAATGTACCAACCTAGGAGTGCTTTTTCTTCAGTGAACAGCACAGTACAAAGACTCTTTTGGCCACTTTCCCACCCTGACAGCAAAGAGCCACATGACTGAGGAGCAAAGCATCTATAAGTTCTTGTGAACCTTTACAATTATCAGAACCATGGATCCCCACTGGCATGCCCCAACAATTAAAAAAACAAACACTTTCACAGAAGTTTGTGATTATAGAATCATAGAATGGTTTGGTTTGTTTTGGTTTCACCTAAGGCTGGTGAAAGGCACCAGGGACAAAGGAAGATACAGGGACATAGCACTGTCACAGTGACCACATACCACAAGAGTTTAGCAGGGGGATCCCCAGCAGTGACTGCAGCACCTACAGACAGACACAGGATCCCTACTGGCTCTCAAACCTGCAACTCCTACAGCAATTCTGTCTTCAGTCTCTGCAGGTGAAAATAATTGGGCCATAAAAAGGCAACCAAAGCTAAGTAATTTGTAATAATTAGTAATTTATTGTGTTTATAGATATATACAGTAATTTATTCCAGACCCCTTTGCTTTCAATGCCCAGAAAAAAGTAACCAGCCAGTATGTCTCTAGCAATGGAAAACATACTGTAGTCAAATTACACATTATTCTGAAATATTGAGGAAAACTCCTCTGGTCAGAGATGCTACACAGGCAGTACCACTAAATTTCTATCTTTCTTGAGAGAAACACAAATACCCTTACAGTGACATGCAGTAATAGAATCAGGAAACCATGCTTGGATAGTATCAAGCCTGCTCCTGAAAGCATTCAGTCTTTGGAATTTACAACGGTTCAGAGTTATGCTTGAAGAAAAGCCTTCCTTGTGTAATCTCATAGAAGGGGAATGGGATTCAGCCTTACACAGATGCAAAGAAAAATCTAGAAGCAAATGTGTTTCAAGTGTTATTTTCATCCTATTATATTATAAAATGTGTTTATGAAAACCAAAGGCTGCTATAAGCACTTCCAGCATCACTGCCATGCCTCTTGTGCCAAAGAAACAATGAACTCTTGGGGGAAAAAAAAAAAAAAAAAAAAAAAAAAAAG